>MJUU01002846.1:1165-86914 GCA_002080025.1 Modiolus philippinarum | reverse complement strand
GGGGGGGGGGTGGAGTTTCATCAGCAGTCTATTTACAGTACAATTATTATAATTAACAGCAACCGGTGCTAATTATTTTCCTTCAATAGTTAGCACAAAGTAAATATTTCAGAGAACAGAAAACACCAAATGGTCTGAAACAGTTTAAGCGGAAACTTTTAACAATCAGCTGAAAATGTCTAAGACACATTAACAGAAAAGATCTTGCTCATCCTCTTTCATGACCGTGGTATAAAACAAAAAGTATATAAATAAGGTGAGCTGCAAAGGTAGAATGTATGTTTCCAAATGCCAACAGTGATGAAAATCATCTTTTTAAACCTGTAAGCATCTGAAAATCCAGCAAGGTCTTCAAATCCTGCCGAAGACCTTGCTGGATTTTCCGATTGTATAAAATTATTTTCATCACTGTTGGCATTCTGAATCACACATTCTACCTTTGCAGCTCACCTTACCAACACACTATCATTTATAAAACAAAAACATCTGACTTTTTCCCAAAGCTGCTGGTTGGGAACTAAAACAGCTTTCCATTTTTATACTTATATATATTTCTTTAGCAGAAAATTAAGTAGCACCTGCTACTTAAATTCATACTGATTTCAATGACATGTTGAAATTATCTTTTAATATTTTGTAGGTGCGCAAAAGTATTCCTTGTACCTACATGATCCAGATATGAACGTACCAGATGTTCTAGAGAAATTAGAGGAATTTAAAAAGAAAATAAACGAAGGAGATGTTGATATAAAATATGAAGGATCAAAAAACGAATGCATTCTTATTCACATTGAAATCGCCAATAAATGTTTTAGAACAAAAGAGGTATTCCATGAAGCTATCGAGTCTTTCTTTCAAAAGCTTTTCACATTAACGTCTCTAAATATAATGTTGAGGAGTCCTGTGGAAATTGTTATAACAGAATCAGACGGGACAGATGATATAGGTGAGATGATAATTCAACTGTGTTAAGTCAAACAATATGAAAAAAACACAAAAAACAAAGGGTCAGTGTGAGCTGTTGCCATCACTTGGCGTACGTATTCCGTCCGTCCGTCGTCCGATTTTCACATTTTCATTTTTTCCTCTGAAACCACTGAATTCAACCAAACTTTACAGATTAGATTAATGGAAAGTTCATTGCGTTACAATCCGATAAAAAAACATGGTCGCCAGCGCCAAACATAGTTTCAATATTAAACTTTATGGGAAAATCATTATTTTCATATTCTTCTCTAAAACCACTGAAAGCTAGCTCAACCAAACTTTATAGGAATGACGTATTGCTCTTCTTGTAGCAATCTGTTAAAATACATGGCCGCCAGCGCAGAACTTAGTTATAACATGATACCCTAATGGAAATTCTCATTTTCACCTTTTCTGCAGAAACCACTCCAGCAAAAACAGCCAAACGTTACAGGAATGATATATGGAAAATTCTTTACAAAGATTGTTTATTTTCTACGGATTCGAAAAAAAACATGGCCTCTAGTGAGTAACATAGTTAAACGTTGGACTGTATGGGAAAATGCATCTTCTCCTCTGAAACAACTGAAGCAATTCAACAAGAATCTAAAGGAATGATATAATAAAGAAAGTCATTAACAAAGATTGCTAAATTCCGATTAATTTGATGAAAACCATTGGAATATATTTTAGCACCAAACCCTATGGAAAAATTATTCTTTTCATCATCTGCTCTGAAACTGTAAAAACAAAGTTAACAAAACTTTATTTGAATGATGTATGGAATTTCCTCTACAAAGATACTCATTTTTCTCAGACCCGACAAGAAACATTATAGCAAGTCCTTAACATAGTTTGATATTTGACCCTTTTGGAAAATCACAATGTCATCTTCAGTAACTTTGGTATTTTGTTATTTTTCATCTGAAAACACCGAACAAAATTTAAATAACCTTTACAGAAATGATGTTTGAAAAGCCAAGTAGCGAAATTATTGTGAATTTACTTTCTGCATATGGCCATTTCGACAAATTATGTCTCTTCAATGCAGATCAATCAAAACATTTGGATATCCATATACCAAGATATTTGTAAAAGCTGATAGATTACAAATTACCAATATAATCTAAATAAAAAGCCCAAATTGGCTACAGATCTCCCTTTGTGAAAGGGAGATATAAATGGGAAAATGTTTGCAAATGTTACTTAACCTCGGAAACTAACAGTCCACCAGCAGTGACATAGGCTTAGTGGTAAAACAAAATACTAAAGTTACTGTGAACTTTGTTTCTGCATATGGCCATTTCGACACTTTTTGTCGAAGGTATTGTACAAAGAATGGGCATTTCATTCCAATCCGATATAAAACATGACCACTAGTTTTGAACATAGTTTAACATTGAACCCTGTTGGAAAATTCTATAATTCTCATCACCAATTCTTAACCCATTGAAGCATATCTACCTTAACTGTATTGAAATGAAAATACCGAAATTACTGCTAATATTGGTAAGAAATAACAAAATACGGTAGATACTGTTTATTTAGTTTCTGCGCATTTAGACAAATCATGTCTCTTTAGTGCAAATCAAAATTTAGCGAATTTAGCGTAAAAGCAGGTAGGGAACAAATTACCAACTAGATTTGCAATTGCAAGCAATAGCTGATGTCGCCCCTGGCAGCCAACTCGATGCTTTCATCTTGTTCGCACCGTCAACATCTACCTAGAAATCAATTTTTGTTGAAATCGGACGAAGTTGAAATTTTGACATATTTGGCAGCCAAGTTGGAAATGGTCGGCCATTTTGAATTTTTGTTTTGTTACATGCCCATCTTCTTATAGTGAATCACATGTTTGCCAAATATGAATGAATTTTGTAATGGCATGTGAGAAATTTCATAATTTTTACTGAAATCGGACAAAGTTGGAATGTCAACGTAACTTGGCAGCCGTCTTGGAAATGGCAGCCATTTTGAATTTTTTGTTGTTGCATGCACATCTCTTTAAGGTGATCCAACTTTGTACCAAATATGGATAACTTCTGTCAATGCATCTTTGAGAAAACACCCGGACAAAAATAGGTGGGAGAAAGAAACAATTGTGGAATAATAATTACAAAGAAACGGACCATAAACAATATGTCGTCCCGACTACGTCTGGGGCGACATAATAAGATCAAAATTGTAAAGCCAAAATCAGCTAAGGAAAGAGCTATGCAAAGTATGAAAGGAAAGATCTTTGCAAAGATTACTTATTTCAATTGGATCTGACAAAAACATGGCTGCCAGTGGAGAACATAGTGAGAGGCTAACATACCTGTAAAATCTTCATGCAATGGATCCCAAATTAACAATGAAGGGATATGGAGTAAATGCAAATGAAATAAATTCTCTACAAAAACATAGTAAAACCAAGTAATGGAACAACGCTTTTATTGTTGTTCTTCATCTTCAAGTCACCATGAGACATTCAACAATGAGCATGACTCATACCTCATATCAAGTTCAAGACGGCTCCTAGAACCTTTTTAAAAGTCCAAAGTCAATTTAACGGAATCGTGAAGAATATCCTGTCAATATCCCCTATTATGTTTAGAATGTAAGTTACGTCCAAGATGCTAGATTTTTTATCAGTTATAATGACTCTTTCAACATCAGCCTACATTATGTTGACAACGATAATGATTCGCACTTGGCCGATAGTGATGCTTGTAATTTGATAATCAAGTTACCAGAATTGATTCCATATTTTTAAATGTAAAAGTGTTATACAATTTTTAAATGATGTTATTACAGATTATACAGAGGACATTGATGAAGATATATACGAAACAGATCACGTTTTAAAACTGGATGTATTAGCAAAGGACAATGTATTTCAAAGTGAAGGACACCTTTATCAACACGTCAGCGAATTCTGTAATGAACTTTATCACTTTTCCCACCAGAAAATACCAAAAAATGGTTCTTCATTAGAAGTAATAATGACTGCGCAAGGTAACATTAGCATTGATATTAGTTTTTGCACACAGTCATATTTCATGCAGTCATGGGGGTAATAACAAATTTACCGAACAGAGTGGTCAAAAGCCGAAGTCCATGAGACAAAAAGACAAACAAGGTGGAAACTAACTGCAAAATTGTCGACTGCAATGGTCCTGACTTGGTACAGGCATTTCAAATGAAATGGTAGGTTTAACCTGTTTTATGGCTAGCCAATCTCCCCTTCAATGGCGGTAGTGTGCGGTAGCAACACAACAGCAATTGTCATTGAATGGTCGTAAACAGTTAAAAGAAATGGTCATCCCAGTATTAAGTAAAGAATGAATCTTGAACTTCAAATTCTTCCACAAGGGACTGACATCTATTAAAAAACTTTTTAATGATCATTTGATAGTAAAGCGTATTCGTCGTCTTAGTCCGTTGTGGTGTATCTAATAGTGAAAGCTGTAAGGCATTTTGACCATTGTGGCTATTCATATTTGTGCTATAAAAGGAATATTTGACATTTACCGAGCAAGTGCCCTCGTGTAATTTAAATGATGTGCGGCACACTCTGCTATGCATTTCTGTGTCATGTCTTGTGGATGCATTGGAAACTAAAATTCATCTGCACTGAAGAGACATAAGTTGTCGAAATGCGCATATGCAGAATCAAAATTCACAGTAACTTCGGTATTTAGTTATTTGTTACCACTGGGTCGATGCCTCTGCTGGTGGACTGTTAGTCCCCGAGGGTATTCACCAGCCCAGCAGTCAGTACTTCGGTGCTGACCCGAAAGCCGATTCGATTTGGAACCTTACAATATCTAATTTTTGTAAATTCTGTTGAAACTAAGGAGTATCTCCCTCATGCAAAGCTCTGTCCTTAGCTGATTTTGGCTTCCTATTTAGATCATATTTGGTCATTTGTTCTCTATCAGTTTTTAAACATCTTTGACTTTATGGTCTTCCAAACGTTTAGATTTTATCTGCACTGAAGAGACATAAGTTGTCGAAATGCGCATATGTAGAATCAAAATTCACAGTAACTTCGATACTTAGTTATTTGTTACCACTGGGTCGATGCCTCTGCTGGTGGACTGTTAGTCCCCGAGGGTATTCACCAGCCCAGCAGTCAGTACTTCGGTGCTTACCCGAAAGCCGATTCGATTTGGAACCTTACAATATCTAATTTTTGTAAATTTTGTTGAAACTAAGGAGTATCTCCCTCATGCAAAGCTCTGTCCTTAGCTGATTTTGGCTTCCTATTTAGATCATATTTGGTCATTTGTTCTCTATCAGTTTTTAAACATCTTTGACTTTGTGGTCTTCCAAACGTTTAGATTTTATCTGCACTGAAGAGGCATAAGTTGTCGAAATGCGCATATGCAGAATCAAAATTCACAGTAACTTCGGTATTTAGTTATTTGCTCTATAGCAAGAAGAGATACCAGTCTTACAAATGCAAAAAATACCGAATTCCATTTTGGCAATAACAACACTGACACAACAAGATTCGAAAATCTTAAGAGTACAAAAATTCCAAAACTGCTTAATAAACAGTAAGCTTTGTTATGATGTGCATGTGTCCAAAGGAGTAATAACTCATCAGCAGCATTTTAGTCCATTAATAGTCAGAAAAAAGGTACTCATTACCATAAATATCGAACTTTTAGGCAAAATCAAGAATCAGAGACATCCATCAAGTACAATACATGGAATTAAGAATCGGTGTTTTCAAGATATTCGAATCTTGATAAAAACAATAAATTACAAGAGATAACTGTGTTCGCAAAGCGAACACAAGTTTAAAGTCTCCCAAACGAACTCCCATATCGGATTTCTGGGCATTATTAGACCTCTTTTCAAAAAATTTGAGCAGGGCCCCCTTATATTTTACTGTATATATAGTTAAGATCAAAACATAACACACAGCAAAAAACACATTTTTCTCAAAATTTTAGCTTTCTGGCTTGGTTTCCATGGCAACTAAATTCTATATTATCAATTACAACCAATTTTATACCCAGTTTAAAAAAAATGAACAGGGGTTCCCCTTATAATCTAAATTATACCTATAGCTGTAATAAAAAATCAGTTATCAACATTAAATACGATTTTCTCAAAATTAAATTTTTTGGTATGGTTTCCATTGCAAAAGTTATTTTTAAATTCTTATTGCTTTAGAACTTAATCTTATATCACATATAACCTTTCCTTGAAGTTTGACCGAGCTAGTGATAGTAGTTTTTGAGATACAGTGAAAAAATTTAAAATGGCATTTTTCCAAAGGGATATATAGGACGACCCCACCAATTTTGATACCCCCAAAAGTACCCTTAATGGACCCCCTTTAAAAATATTTGATGATTGCACATCCAGATATATCTGGCTAATATCCTACAAAGTTTTAATGCTCTAGGTGTAATGGTCTTTGAGCTCGTGATAAAAGTTTTCGAGATACATTGAAAACATTGAGAATGTCATTTTCCGATATGGTTACAATAAGACGACCCTGTCCATTTTTGATACCCCCAAAAGTACATTTGATGGACCCCGTCAAAAAATTATTGTTGACTGCACATTTAGATACACGGGGCTAATCTTCTACAAAATTTGAAAGCTCTAGGTCTAATGTTCTCTGAGATCTGCTTCTGACAAGTTTTAAGGACGCGAAGAAAGGGAAAGAAAAATAGTGAATAATAATAAGGAACGCAACAAAAACAATAAGTCTGCCAACTTCGTTTGGGAGACTTAACTATTAAGCGCAAGGTAAAATTTTTATGTCAGACAAGTTTGATTGGTAGGATGGTGAATACGCTTGAGAACCTCTGGTCCACCACTAATGTATGAAATTCATGTATGACTGAGTGCCAACCGATATTTAATATATAGTCCCAACTACTGGACAAAAATTAAACCAACAATGAAAGAATATGGAGTATTTTTGACAAAGCACTTTATAGTGTGTGCATCAATTTAATGAATCCAATCAAGACATTATTCTTCCGTTTCACAGACAAAACAGTAAATTCACAGAATGTTATTTTAATTTTCACTCACATGCTCAAAATACATACTTTGTAAATAAGGGCAATAACAAAATGACCGAACAGAGTTGTAAAGAACTGAAGTCCACGAGACAAAAAGACAAAAACATATGGAAACCACCGTAAAAGTTTACACATCTGCATTTATACATCAACACTTACCCTGACACATTTTATTAATAATACATACGTATAGAGTTACATTTACATTCTATATTTGCATACGAGTTCAAAGTTGCTTCCTTTGATAAAATACACGGGTGTGTGAAACTGTGCATGTTAATGGAGCTAAGTACATGAAGTACACAGTATGCAAAGTTATTACATATTACATTACAAATTGAAAATTGTTTTTGTGTGAAGGAACACGATGCCCTAGTCTACTAATGATAATTTTTAAGTTTTGAAAACACACATTAATGAAGAAGAAACATCAGAGATATGGAGCACAAGAGTGAGCATAAAATCATGGAGAAATGTTCCTCATACGATTTGGTTAAATATCAATAACAAAATACCGAAGTTACTGTAAAAATCACCATTTCGACAACTACTTATGTCTCATTATTGCAGATAAAATCAAAATTAATACATTGGAAATCAAGAAATCGAACGGTGTAAAGAGGCTGATAGAGAGCAAAAATGCAAAAGGATCTAAATAGAGAGCCAAGCTCAGCTAAGGACAGAGCATTGCCTGAGGGAGATACTCCTTAATTTAAGACAAACTTTTCTAATTTAGATATTGTAAGTTTCCAAAAAGTAAAAAAGCATTTTACACATACATATGAAGGGGATTGGAAATTTCTCAGTCCAAATTTCTGAAATGCATGGTGGCCGTATGCGGCCATTTCGAGTTTAACCTTCTCGATTTTGCGTTTTTGCATGTTCGGATTTTCCCGTTTTCGAGTTTCTCGATTTCCTATTTTCGCAATTTCTAGTTTATGCATTTTTTGCGTTTTCGCATTTTTGTATGTTTGCTTCGGAAATTATCTACTACAGCATGCGTCAAAAATGCACACATATATGACATCTAAAAATATATTGTGCATTTGTTTAAATTATAATCTAACAAGATTATTTCACCCTGGACAGATGGGTCAAAGAAATGTTATTAGATTGTGTTTTTAGCTGAAAATGTTTACTTGGAGAAATTCCCTCTTTCACTGAATTAAAGGGATTTTATGGGGGAGAGGGGGCGACTTACGAATTGACCGAGTATTTGGTATAGATGAATAAAGGTTACATATTTAACATCACTACAGTTCTGTGTTTAATGATGCATTTGTAGGGACTTTACCCCATATCCGTTCATTGTTTTTACTCAGCTGACCCAAAGGGTCAGTATGAGCTGTTGCCATCACTTGACGTTCGCCGTCCGTCTGTCCTCTGAAACCACTGAGGCAAATTCAAACAAACCTTTACACGAATGATGTATGAAAAGTACATTATAAAAATTGTTCATTTAGTTCAGATCCGACACAAACATCACAACCTGCTCTGAACTAAGGTATAACATTGGACTGTATGGTGAAAATCACATCTTCATCTTCTCTGAAATCACCAAAGCAAATTCAACAAATTCAACAAAACATTACAGGAATGATATATTGAAGGTCCTTTACAAAGATATGTCATTTCGTTCCTATCCAATAAGAAACATGGTAGCCAGCGCACAACTTTATTATTAACAGTTATTTAGACCATATGGTAAAAATCAAATATCTTTTTTAAAGCTTTACAGACATGATGTGTGGAAGTTCCTTTGCAACGATTGCTCATGTCGTTCCCGACAAAAACATGGCAGCCAGCGCGGAACTTAGGTTGAACATTGGACCCGTAGGGAATAATCACATTTTTCTTATCTCCTCCTCTGAATTCAACTAGAAGCGTTGCCACCAGAAACAATGGCCATCCCCACATTGTTCTTGTTACAAGAAGTTAAATTGTTACTATGCAAACAATTAATTAGTTATTAGTTGAATAAATAGTAAAAGTGCATTTCATGATACCCTAAAACATTCCATAAAGTGAAAAAGTTTCAAGGGGCATAACCCAAGAAGCTCTGGGAACTATTTTTATACCCCAAAAATAAATTTTGCCTGTGCTCTGTGTCAAACAACTAACATACCAAGTTTGAAGTATGTCATTTGTTTTACAAATTATCAATTGGAGACCTTTAGTTGACGGACGGACAGAATGACAGAAGTACAGATGGACGCACTGACATACGACTGGTCTAGAGAAAGTTAAAATACAAAACACTGTCTTTGTATAAGGTGTAGACAAATAGTAAAACAGCATCAGGAAAAAACTGAATGATGGTGATAACCATATTTTATAATTAATTTGATCTTTTTTGGTTGAAAAACTGGTATTTTAGCAACAGTTGAAATTCAAGTTCCTATTTCCAACCTGCAAAAATATGTTTTTAAATATTTAATTACAAGCATCTTTACATGTAATGACCTGGAAACACTACAAAATATAAATTAGAAATACATACAGCTGATAAAATTAAAAAATAGTTAGACACAGCATAAAATTTAGGTCATTCTTACCATTCATAGTAAATCTGCGAACTCTACCGCCTCAACAATAAATGATGCATCATCTTGTTGCTAAAAAGTGACATGAAATTCTTTGTATGTGTCTCTTAATTAATATTTTGTTAGGTAATCATTAACTGAATATCTAGTTTCTTCCTTCATTTTTGTAACATCGAATAAAATACTGACTAAAGGCTGACGTTTTTAACAAGCTTTTATCTATATTTCGTATTTAACTCATTTATTTGAGTGAGATAACTTATCATCCTTAATATATTTTCTAAACTTTGAAACAGCATGTATTTGATTCCATTTACAAAAGCCTATAACTGGATATTCCACATACAATGTACTGTGGAAGTACTTTTATTCGTGGGCATCAATTTTCGTGGTTTTCATAAATATCACCATTTCGTTGGTACTTAAATTCGTGGTTTCTAATTCCATACATTAAAACTGTATGGAAAAAACACATTTCGTTGGGAACTTAATTTCGTGGTTTAAGCGAACCACGAAATCCACGAAAATTGAAACCCCACGAACAATAGAACTTTCACAGTATTTATTTCTGCTTGATGAGGGTATTTACCGGGTCAGAGATTGCCTAATCTTGCCCAAGGGTGTTTGACAATTACCTTGTCTTAGATATATACCGATCCTTTTTATTCTCATTAAACCAACAGTCAAAACATTCTGGCAGTTGCTCAATTGATTTCACGGAACATCATCATCAACGGTTAGTCCGATTACCGGGGGTAATAGCTGATTTCTACGAATACTGAATAATTCAAATAAAAGATCACTGCACAGTTGTTCAGTCGTGTTTGTCCAGTTGTGTTTGTTTATTCAGTGAAATGGAAAAACTAAAATTGACTTCCGTGTGGTTTGTTTACATACGAGAGATACGTCCCTTTTTGTCTAGATTTGAATGGGCGTTGTAGATAAAACTAAGCAACAGAACAACACTTTTATTGTTCTTCTTCATCTTGAAGTCACCATGATGCATTCCACAATGAGTTTTGCTCATACCTCATAGTAATTTCAAGACGGCCTCTAGCACTGGTTTGAGCAAAATATTTTGCTTATTGTCGAACAACGCTACATCCATGTCTTTCTGGTCATGGATGCAGGATTGTCAACAATCATAAATAAAACCGGCACAGCGCTCTTGCAATCACTGTCATCCATTGCCCGGCAAAAGAACTAGTGTCTTAAGCTTGTGGATATATATAGACAAACACAGGGCACTTATCAAGTCGATTGTAAGAAAACTTGGCATTACAAAATAGTGAGATGTGGGCACTTTAAACGGGTGGTCGGAATAACATTTCGAAATAAGAAAAAAAAAAATGCGGAAACATGAAAGTATGATAGTAAATGAGAAATTCCTCATGAACAAGCACACCATACCTGAAAAAAATAGAGAGTATACATCTCTCGCACGGGAAATACTTTTACGGACTCCGCACTGCAGGAGAGACAAACTCCAGTCGTAAATGATGAATGAAAGGATATGGAGTAAATGCCCATGAGACAAAGTCTCTACAAATACATGGTAAACAAGCTAAGAAACAACGCTTTTATTGTTGTTCTTCATCTTGATGTCACCATGAGGCCTTCAACAATTTGCTTTGCTCATACCTAATAGTAACTTCAAGACGGCCCCTAGCATCGGTTTGAGCGGAAAACATTGCTAATTGTCGAACAACGCTACTTTCATGTCTTTTCTGGTCATGAATGCGGAATTGTCAACAGACATGAATTAAACTGGTCTCGGTTTTATTTATTTACACTTCATTTTTTATTATTAACAACATCAAAAACATAAATGTACGCTTTTTACTATTTCGTTTGAGCTTGTATTCCGAACCACACTGAAAAAATCTGAAAATGACAATGATCGTAATTTAGTGCGGGAAAGTGTGTGTATAGCTTGTCTCACCCGCGGATGAGACAAAAAAAAACCACTAGGGCATTGGATACCCAGGTAGGGTCAGAGATAACATGTAAGGTGTCTTTTGGAACAGTCCATTCTCTCTTTCTAGGATACCCTCCAATCTCTCTTGTATCTTTGATGTTGGCACTTGTTGGTGATTTGCTCGTCTTCCTTGGTAGCATAACTCTGCCTATATATGGCAATTCTCATTGTGCTGTCATTGGTTGAAAGACACCCTATCCGCAGTAATCTGCTGATATGACACTCTTTGTTGTAGAGGAACCACTTAATGTTTTCGATACCTATCACCATGATTTTCTTCTAATTGCGTATTTTTAAGGCTGAGGCCAGATTGTGACCATTTCCTGCTCTATATGCTTGACAAAATGTTTAGCCGATTAAAGTTGCTCTGTGACTTGTTGGCTCAAGATCCGATACGTTTTTAATCGAGTCGTTATATTGATTGTGAGTTGAGGAGATTGACATGAACAATTACCATGCCTTTCCAAATTTTTTAATTGGTTCATTACTCAATATGAAAATAAAGAGGATTTCTAATGAAAGTGATTGTTTTGTTAGAAAATTCAATTAGCAGTTATTTAGTGATAAAAAATGATAGAACGATGATGTCACTTTTGAGATATAAGTGATTGATATTTAGGCGGGAGACTGAACTCTTCTGTTTTTCATAAGATTAAGGTTTAGCCATAAATGGATGTGGCGGAATAAATAGAACGTAATGAAAAGCTTAAAGAATGTGCATTAAGACGTATTAAATGAAGTCATGGAAAAAAAATAGGGTGGAACGTTGTCAAATAAGTTATAATACCTTTAAATGGATAAAACAAGAGAATTTCGAAAATCTGACAGATATACAAAAACATGAGGAGCGAACCTCCCTAAGAGGCTATACTTACCAGTCCTTTTAGCAATCCTTGCTGTTCGAAAGTTTTCGAAATCAAACATCTATATGTTATGCCTTTGTTCATGGTTTGAAACCTATCGGTATTCCTCAGAGTATCCAAAACCTCATTATTGGCAGAATAATTGTCGTGCTGCTAGTGTTCAAATAGCCAATGTGCATTGCAATCATTATCAAGGTGTAAGGTATATACCATGGTTATAAACTTTGTAATGATCACAATTCAAGACCAAATCTTACATTGTAATCTGGGTAGTTCCAACCAGTCCTTAACTATCATTAGGTATAAGGTCCTACACTTTTTGCAATACGAATTGGTTCCTCTGCAGCACTTCTCGCCAGTACGAGTCTGACTTTTTGCCATCAGTTTGCATCAAGTATCTCTCCTTTCCATTGTAAACTTTCT
The DNA here is from genome assembly GCA_002080025.1 of Modiolus philippinarum. Lineage (NCBI taxonomy): Eukaryota > Metazoa > Mollusca > Bivalvia > Mytilida > Modiolidae > Modiolus > Modiolus philippinarum. Next base: position 74,106 of record MJUU01002846.1, on the reverse strand, counting down.
ATTGAACGACCTATGAAACTACTGCCTCAATTGGCACCAAATATGGCCACCATAGCTCCTGTGCAGTCCCATGTACTTTTTTACGTTTGTATTTTATCAAAGTGATCAAAGTTTAACACTGGTCGCTGGGTAAAACAGATTTAGAGATCTCAAAAACTACTAAGAGAACTCCGATTGACATTGAATCCACGGGAACATTTTCATATGTCATCTGTAAAGTATAGAGGGCCGATTTGAAGTACACTTCAGTACAATATGCTTTGCTTGATCGCCTGTAACAAGTTGTTGCTAGTGATTGCAGTTAAACGTTGGACCCGTAAGAAAGCACATTAAGACAGCTTCTACTCTGAAACTACTAAGCCAATTGGAACGAAACTTGTTCACCAAAATCTTAGGTGGCCCCCCCTTAAAACGTTCTTTTTTGTGATATATATTTTTATTGTATCAAAAAGCAATATACATTAATATAAGAAAGATAACAGGAAACACCTACAATGGCCAAAAAACCACAATCACATGCCACAATCCTTCAGGGAACCGCACAAGAGAAAACAATAAAATGACAAAAGACAAACATGGACAACGATAGGAACTCGGGATAGCCGGACTTGGTACCGGCACTAGCAAGAGTTAGCGGTATGGTTAAACCAGTTTATGGGTATCCAAACCTCCCTTCTCTCTATCCCGTTTCCCTATAGTATAATAAAACATACAAATAATAAATAATACCCAATACAGGTAGACTACTAACTCCAAGACCACAATCTTGAGAAGGAAAGAAAAAGACAAAACGTAATTTAGAAAGATGGGTCGAGGAGTGCTCGCCGCTAAACTGCCGGCTAGCCCAAGGAGCCTAGTCTGCTGGTAAAACACTGTCGCACCACGGAATAAAGATCAAACTCAAAACTCCCCGAAGGGTTTGGTAAAGAATCATCATAGATTTCAGTAGACATCGGCAGTATCAGTGAGAGGCCAGTATACCTGTAATATCTTCAGGTCATTGGATCCCAAAGCCAATTTAACGGAATCAGGAAGAATATCCTGTCAATATCCCCTATTACGTAAAGAATATAAGTTACGTCCCAGTTTTTCTGGATTTTTTTTTATCAGTTTTTGACATTTTTTAACAACATTTCCATAAAAACGAGGGTGAGAAATGCCCTGAGTCATAAGCTGTTTGCGAGTCGCACCATATTTAGGAATCAAATCTTCATATCTTCTATAAAACTTCTTAAATGTGTTAATCAATTTATGAAATCTGTAACCTTGTTGTAAAAGTTTGAATGTGATAGTAAGGTTACGCTCATTAAAGTCGTCAAGAGTAGAACAGACGCGTGCGAATCGTATTAGTTGTGATATATACACCCCGTATGATGGAGCTACAGGAACGTCGCCATCAAGAAAAGGGAAATTAGTAATTGTGAAATCAAAATCGTCCCTTTTATCATAAATTTTAGTTTTAATTTTGCCAGAGTCGACGATGATAGTAAGATCGAGAAATGGGCAGTATTTAGAATCATTGTTTGCTTTATTAAGTTTCAGTTCTTGTGGGTATATGAGGTCGACATAGTCTAAAAACTGGGGATTGTCAATAGTAAGGATATCGTTGATGTACCTGCTGTTATCGTTGAAAATTGAAATAATTTGATCCCTGTTTTGTACGGTTCCATTCTGTAGTTTTTTCATAAAGTCCCGTTCGTAACAGAACAGAAAAAGATCTCCAATGAGAGGTGCACAGTTTGTACCCATGGGAATTCCAATGACCTGTCGATAAACGATGTTGCCAAAACGAACAAAAATATTGTCCAGCAAAAAAATCAGTGCCTTAATCATGTCATCACAAGTCCAGGAACTATGATTATTGTAAATGATATTAAAGAAAAATCCTTGCTTTTTATTACAACAAATGAACTGTAGTACAGAAAATTTGAAAGACCATTTAATAAGTTGTCCCAATTTTGATTTAATCAATTTATGTGGAAGGGTTGTATAAAGTGTAGAAAAATCATAACTGTCAATAGACGAAACTGGTCTTTTTGTTGATTTTAATTTATCTAAAACTTCAATGGAATTTTTTACACTCCAAAAGTAATTTACACCAGAGTTTTGATAGGTTTTTCACGGTACTTGATAACTAACTCTTTAATACAGGTGAACGCACAGGTTAAATGGTGGAAAAATTAGTGGTAAAAAAGTTACTCGATGCCGAAATAAAACGATGTTTGTAGGGATTTTTGATAAGCTTAGGAATCCAGTACATAGTAGCCAAGGTGTTATCTTTAGGTGGAACTTGGAGCATTTTTGTATCGTTGTATTGCTGTTTGGTTAATGATTTTTCTTCAAAAATAGTACGTTTGAAAGTGATAGACTTTGATAATTCATTTCGTTGGACATCGATATAGTATTTCTTTCAAATAATAGAAACGTTGTTAGAGGCTTTGTCAACTAGTACAAACACATATGTATTACTAAGATCTTTTAATTTTAACTTAATTCTGTTTAGAGACAGCTTAGGCGATGACTCTTTATAATTATCTTTATAAAAATTCATTCTATTGGTGACTTTGGTAATAATTGTATCTCTGAACAAATTGAGTGCGTGTTTGTCTGCACTTTCTCGTTTGCACCATTTTATACAATAGTTGGTAACTGCGTCTTTAATAATATCAAAACAAGATTGCCAGTTTATTTTTCATGTACAATATAATGAAATATAATTATTTCAGTAACAAAGTTAAGATAGTGTAGTTAAATTAAGCTTAATATGTTTTTGATGAGTATTAAAATACAACATTTTTAAACTGTTTTATATTTACCTGTCAGACTGAAAAAGGTTTTCTATAGATTCCCATTTTTCTTTAACAATTTTTGCCTGTCCAGGGGTACATAAATGTAAAGAACTAAGAGCTATACTTCTGTAATATTTTAGAGATTCCAAACATCCTGTGCAACTAATCATTTCTTTTTTAATCCTACAAACATATATGTAGTAGCGAATGATAATTAGACAGGTGTTCAGAATCTCACAGTTTGGATCAAACAAGACCCTAAGTAGGCATTCAACTGGTGTCACATCTATGATGATACCACACTTGGACCTCAAGTTTTCAGCAGACTGTAGCCAAAGAGAATGAACAAAATGACATTCGAAGAACAGGTGGATAATAGATTCCTTTGTATTCGACAATATATTTGTCCAGTTTGGGGGACTTGTTTTTCAACAGACTATCGGAATTCCTATGGGCACAAACTGTGCGCCTCTCCTAGCCGATCTGTTACCTCACTCTTATGAAGCTGAATTCATCGAAGGGCTTCTTCAAAATAAAGATAAAAAACTGGCACAATCCTTTAATTTTAGCTTCCGTTATATAGATGATATCTTGTCGCTATACAACCCTCGCTTTGGTGATTTTCTTCATTTGATCTATCCAAAAGAGCTCGAAATTAAGGAAACCACAGACACTTCTACATCAGCCTCGTTCCTTGACATTCACCTTGAAATTGACAACAGAGGGAGACTTCAAAACTAAGCTGTACGACAAACCCGATGACTTCACCTTTCCAATAGTAAAATTTCCTTTTCTTTGTAGCAACATCCCAACAGCGCCGGCATATGGAGTTTACATCTCCCAGCTCATTCGCTATTCAAGAGTCTGTGTTCGATACAGTGACTTCCTTGATAGAGCCCGGTTGCTCACAAATAGGCTACTTCAACAAGGGTATGTTACCCAAAACTTGAAGTTTTTACGGTCGACATCACCATCTTGTGGACCGCTATGGGATATCTGTTTCCCACATGACAACAGATTTTTCCCTTTAAAGCTTATTTGTTGTTTCCTCTACCGCATTTGACATGTTCAACACGGCGGGTGTCTTATAAGAAGCAGGAGATGCTAACTCTGTCGGTGCACCTGATCTCATCCATGGTTTTTTTATTAGTCCGTGTTGTTCATCTTTGTGTGTGAGTGTCTTCATTTTTCTTTTCTGTGCCGTACCCATGTTGTGTCTGTTTTTTTCCGCCTTTTTTTGTTTCTGGTGTTGCCATTGTCCTTGGATTGTTGGCTTTTGGATTGACGGTTCGGTTCTCACTTATTTTCATTACAATAACTACATAGTTCTGTCTCTGAAAGACCACACTTCATCAACTTACTATTTTAAATACAAAATTCTCAAATTTATTTTATACTGAAATGACTGAAGTTTTGTACTTAGTATACTTTTAAAGGAAGTTGATACAAAAAGTCTAAGTCTTCTATTTGGTTTATATTCAAATCATTCATCCACCTATCCTGCGACTTAAGAGGACTCTCATAAATATTTTGAATCATTAATTTATGAAAAGGTTTGACAGCTTTTTGGTTGACACGCAATAGCAAAATTTGTTAATTGCATATATCTTCTAGTTTTTTTTTGTTTGGTTTTACTGTAAAATAACTTTCCATTCTCTGGGGATTGAGCGAATCAGACTATGATATTCTAAAAATGTATATTCATATACATTTATCTTTCAGTTATGTAAATGACAAAAACCTCCATTTTCATGTATTGAATCATTAATAAAAAATATATCTGATTTATTCCAATGTGGGAAAAAGACTTATTCTCTCATTGTGCCAAATTGGTTGTGACAATATTTCATCTGGGGCTGTGGTAAGATTCTCCGTAACAGATGCCCATACAGTGACAACATCTTTCCAAAAAGAATTAAAATTTTTACTTAGTCCTTTCAAGGCACTTTGATTATAATACAAAAATTTGTCCAGCCCATGGTCCTCCAAGACACTTGATAACAATACCTTTCATGGAGCAACATGAGCAAGGTTATCTTGGTCTAGAAATCTCTTGAACCAAGACATTTTTAATGCATGGATTAATGACATGACATGAGGCATTTTCAGACCTCCCTCTTCATAAATACCAACTAAAGTATTACGTTTAACTTTATCTACTTTTTAAAAGTTGTTTTTGAATTTTGAAATTTATCCAATACGACCGAAAGATTGGAACGTGCTAACGTGCAAGTTTAACATTTGCCCTTTTTGGGGAACACATTCAACAAATGTCTGCTCTGAGACTACCTGGAACAATCAAAACTTACATGAGCATAAAAATCCTTTGGCTGTCTTTGTTCAAAAGTTTTCCAGGTACAAATTTATCTTAGATTGAACCTGTTAATTGTAAGAGCCGAATAAATATCTAAATACCGAAGTTACTTAGAATTTAGAGTCTGCGTGTGCGCATTTCGACAACTTATGTCTCATCAGTGCAGATAAAATCTAAACGTTTGTAAGACCATTAACTCAAAGATGTTTTAAAAACTGATAGATTTGAAAAAGAAAGGCAATGGGGTAAATGTCAAGGAGACAACATCCCATATCCAGGTTCAAACGACCAAAAACAAAGAGAACAAATAACCAAAATCATCTAAATGTGAAACCAAAATCAGCTAAGGACAGAGCTTTGCGTGAGGGAGATACTCATTAGTTTTCAACAAAATTTACATAAATTTAGATATTGCAAGATTCCAAGTAGAATCGGCGTTCGGGCCAGCATCGATGTACTGGCCTCTGGGCTGGTGAATACCCTCGGGGATTAACAGTCCACCAGCAGAGGCATCGACCCAGTGGTAGCAAATAACTAAATAACGAAGATACTTTGAATTTAATTACTGCATATGCTCATTTCGACAACTTATATCTCATCAGTGCAGATAAAAGTTAAACGTTTGGAAGACCATTAACTCAAAGATGTTTAAAAACTGATAGAGAACAAATAACCAATAAGATCTAAATGTGAAGCCAAAATCAGCCATGGACAGATCTTTGCGTGAGGGAGATACTCCTTAGTTTTCAACAAAATTTACATAAATTTAGATACTGCAAGTTTCCAAATAGAATTGGCGTTCGAGTCAGCACCGATGTACTGACTACTGGGCTGGTGAATACCCTCGGGAACTAACGGTCCATCAGCAGAGGCATCGACCCAGTGGTAACAAATAACTAAATACCGGAGTTACTTTGAATTTAATTTCTGCATATGCGCATTTCGACAACTGCAGATAAAATCTAAACGTTTGGAAGACCACTGACTCACAGATGTTTAAAAACTGATAGAGAACAAATAACCAAAATGATCTAAATGTAAAGCCAAAATACGTAATAATTTACGTACAAATAGGAAAAAGGGGTTAAATTAGTTTTGTTGGGCCCAAACCTTCTCCCTATAGCCAATGTGATAAATTAAAAAAAAAACAATCGTAACAACAGTAAAATTCAGTTGGCAACAGGACTGAGTCAATTGTAAAAGATGAAACTGAAAGAACTAAATATACGGACATATACATGAAATTACAAGAGACTACTAGCGGTTAACTGACATACCAGTCCCAGACTGAGAAATTAAGATATGTACCCTCAGTATACAGCTTCCATCAAGATCCCTTCTTGTGAGGAGTTTAGCATAATGATTTCATGTATATACCTGAATACATAACCCGTGTCCATTTCTGGGGGTCGAAAATTTCGGGATGACTTTGATTTCATATTTGAGGGGTCTTATACTTGCGATTTCTTATCTTTCATTGTATAATAAATTATATTTAATTACATGCAATTTTCGTGCGCGAATAAAGTATAAAATAAGTACTTGTGAAAATACTCACTTATATTGTATTCAGATATCTTATTCTTTGAAACGGGTTGAAAATTGAAACCAAATTAAGTTGCCACATTTTAAAATGATAAAAACCTTAATAATGCAATTAAACAAGAGGTCGTGTGAATCCAACCCGACTCCAAGCCTTGGCTACCTGATACTTTAGACGTCTACTTTAAATGAAGCCAAAGAAACGCCTACCTCGTTTCTGCAAATCCCTACAATACTGAACTACGCAGGGTGCATTCTGTGACAAGAATGGTGCCATGCTGAATGATGGTCTAGCTTTTCGACAAATTTATCTTCACGGATGTTGTCAATTTGAAGCAAACGATGCATAATATGCATAATATGCTGTATCATTGATTTCCTATTGATTTATATCAGTTGGATGCCCATATCCGTCAACATTCGTAACATTTTCCCAACAAGAACAAAATGATATGACTTGTTCTGTTCAAACCAACGCACAGAAGGATGCGACATCACAGCATCCAGACGTCACCATGAATTGTGCACAATACCGTTAAATAATGAATGAAAAGATATGGATTAAATGCACATGAGACAAAGTCTCTACAAATACATGACAAAAACAAGCAAAGAAACAACGCCTTTATTGTTGTTCTTCATCTTGAATTTACTATGAGGCCTCCAACAAAGCATGAATTATGCACAAAAAAGAGTTCACAATGAATTTTCTTAAATATACCAACAATTTGTAATATTTGAAAAAACCGATAAACAGAACAATGACTTTTTGTTTTTGACACGGATTTTATCAAATTAACATATCAGATTCACTCTCGATAAAGTATTATCAAAAACAAAAAGTTTTATGTTCTATATCTATAGCATATACATATTCCTTTAATAAGACCGCTATCGAAAATGCATATCTGATTGAAAATACTGTCCGACATTTTAATTTTGTGTGGTGAAAGTAGTGAAATAAAAATGTGCATTTTTTAGAAATGGCTTCAAAACCAAACAAACAAATTGGAAGTGAGAGTGCTGTGTCAGAGGCTATCAAATGTTCCCCTGAGACGAAAAAGGAGCAAGATCAATTAACAGACCGTTTGGCATTTCCCCTGAAAGAAATGACAAGCTCTGTGGAAACAGAAAAAGAACAAATGAAGACACGTAGTTACGTGACTGTGTCAGAAGCAATTACTAGCAACCTGAAATCAGGAACTGATCATGAACAACTCTCAGAAGATAACGAGACAACTTTGTATAAAATTAAGCCATTTTTTCAAGGAGCAGTTACCAAACAACAGTCAGCATATAATGAGACCATTTTATCAGAAATTAACACAACCTCAAAAGGATCAGAAACAAATCAGCCGTCTGGTAGTGGTTTTAATGTATCAGACGTTATAGCTTCTAACATTGAATCCAAACATGAACAGCAGCAGCAACCAGGTAATAAACTAATCGTGTCTGAAGTATTTACTACTTCTCTTGAACAAGGACGTGAAGTAAAACAGTCAAAAGAAAATGAGTTGGCTTGTTCAAAATTTAGTACAAGCTCTCTTGATCCAGCAACTGAAGAACAAATATCACTGGATGATGACTCAACTGCTTTAGAAAAACGAACAATATTTCCTGAACTAGGACATAAACTACAACAACCAACAGATAGAGAGCCGGATGTACCAAAATTATTTTCAAGTCGGTCCAAAGATACCGAGAAATCAGAAGATGACATGAGAGAATCAAACCAATTTCAAAAAGAAACAAAATCAGATCAGACAAAGATAAACAGGTAAAAATAGTCAGATTTTTGTACAATGCAAAAGACAACGGGCTTTGTAAGCACCGTAATATGTATCATGTTTATTATTCTTATTGTTTTACTATCTATCTTCTTCCTTTTCAATCTATAGATATAATTCAATCGATGTTATTGTTTTACTTTTTATTTTCCTCCTATTCAATCGATAGATATCATCAAAAATAATTCAAATAAAAATTTTGGGTTGGGTCCGTGTTGTTCATATTTGTGTGTGTGCGTGTCTTCATTTTTCTTTTCTGTGCCGTGCCCATGTTCTGTCTCTGTTTATTTATTTATTTTTTTTTGTTTCTGATCTTGCCATTGACCTTTGATTTGGATTGACCGTACGATTCTCACTTTCTTTGAATAATTTATATGTAAGCAACACAAGTTGATATAGGAAAGTGAAATATAACAAAATACAGTAAATATAATAAAGTGGTTTACTAGTCATGAATATTTTAAAGCTCTCCCCTCTAAAAAACAATTACCCTATATGTAGTTAGCATTTCACAGTTAATGCCTATGGCTTACTTGTAAAATCATTGTGTTTTGAGCAAGATTACTGCATCAAATCCTATGCAAGTAAAACTTGGCATGTCAACTTTTTTTTACTCTCACTTTATAGCTATTCTGACTGCCTTGGAGATCACCATAATTTTTCGTATCACAAATAACAACAATCAAAACTAAACTTTAAACACTATCAGTTTGAATATCCAGAGGAACAACCATGATCAGCTCATCAATACGCTTTACCCTAATATGTGGAATATATAATATGGAAAAAAAAGATACCAGGAAACACCTACAATGGCCGAAAAACATAGCCACATGCCAGAAAGTAAATAGAAACTTATTTACATGCCCTTATCCCAAAGACTTTAATTATCTCCACACATTTGAATGAAATATCGTTAATATAATCTTTAGCTTCGTTTTGATCGTCTGACCATTTGTCAATCTGTTTACTCTATCATCAGTTTAAGATTAAGGGTTCAAATTTTGTTATAGAGTAAGTGAGAACCGAACCGTCAGTCTGAAAAGAACAATCCAAGGACAATGGCAACGTCGGAAAAACAAAGAAACAAAGACATAACATGAGCACGGCACAGAAAAGAAAATGAAGACACGCACATATACAAAAATGAACAACACGGACCCAATAAAAACCATGGGTGAGATCAGGTGCACCGGTAGAGTAAGTATCTCCTGCTTCTTATAAGACACCCGCCGTGTTTAATTGTTGCATAGATGCGCACTAAGCTATTGTTTTCGTTTCTGATATTGGTCATGGTGCAAACAATATGCCTAAGATTTCCAAGAAAGATAGGACGTGCTAGGGATGACCTATATTTTTATTTCGGAATCTATTTTTTTTTGCAGAATGGTAGTTATATTTTGTTAATGTGCAGTAAGCTTTGTAATTGTGAATCTGGTTTTCTGAAAATGTCAAATCTTCATATATTTTTTAAACTTTAGCATGTATTTTTATATTTGGCAAGTGGTTGGTATAAAACTTAGAACTCCGAAAAGTATTTTAGTTTTGGTACATATCATTTAAGTCTCATGTTCAACCTATTATGAGGTCTACTTACAAAAAGGATCAAAAAGAGCTACTGAAACTTGCCGTCCGTCGTCTTTTGTTTTTATATATTTTTCACATTTTCATCATGTTTTCCAAACAAGAAGCAATTTCAACCAGACTATACTAATACTGGATGGAAGGTTTTTAAACATCTTTTTAAAAAATGTTTTTTAAATTTTATCTGCAGTGAAGAGACAAAAGCTGTCGAAATGGCCATATTCAAAAACTAAATTTTACAGTAACTCGGTACCTGTCTAGCATTTTTTGAATTTACTATTGTAATGAAGTAAATTTCTATTTGAAAGTTTCAGATAAGCTCTTTAAATTTGATTTACATAGCGTCCTATCTTAAACTATGCTCTCTGTTGACTGCCATCTCGGAAGAGGTCTTGAACTACCAGAAACAACAGCAGTAGAATACCGAAAAAACAAAGGGAGTGATGATCACAAAAATCAAAGTCCATAGACATGGCAAAAACGGGAACACAGAAAAACAGACAAAACAAGACAGCCACTAGGCACGGAAATAAAAAACGACTTTCAGAACTAAGCACTCAAAGTGTGAACTCCCATGAAAACTAGGAATGACGTCAGATCCGCAAGGGTTAGCATAACCCGCTATCAGTGACTATCAGTGAGTCAATCCAGGGTTGAGTCATAACCGGTTATGTAAAATAATCTAGCTAAAAACGTCTGTTTCATTTTGCAAACAGATATGTAATATCCTTCAATGATGTGTGCCATAAAATTTATGGAGGGATAAAGGTATTAAAGGCAGATCAAATATCTGACTTGGTAGCTTTATGGACAGTGTTTTTGCTATATTAAAAATCATTGTATGAACTACATGCTCTTCAGTAACCAATCAGCTGTGAAATGTACATAGCCAGTTTAATTGATGTTTGTTGACAATCCCGCACCCATGACCAAAGAAGACATGGATGTAGCGTTGCTCGACAATAAGCAAAGAAATCCGCTTAAACCGGTGCTAGGGGCCGTCTTAAACTTACTTTGAGGCATGAGCAAAGCTCAATGTTGAAGGCCTCATGGTGACTTCAAGATGAAGAACAACAATAAAAGCGCTGTTCCTTTGCTTGTTTTTTACAATGTATTTGTAGAGACTTTGTCTCATGTGCATCTACTCCATATCCTTTTATTCACCATGCCATAGGCTGGAAAGGTATGCATATTGATGCTCAGAAAAGGAAAGTTCACAATTGGGAAGTTTAGATTATCACATTTTTCATATAGTTTAGATCTCAAATGTTCATTTTCGTCAATGTATATAAAGGTTCTTAGTGCAAAGTTGAAGTAGATGTATCAGTAGTCTATTTAAATTCAAGATCATTCGGATAGATCTGGTGTTAATATTCTTTGAATTTTTGATTATTAAGAGAAAGTACATCGTCTATATAACGGAAGCTGAAATTAAGGAATTGGGCTAAATGTTTTTTCTCTGTTTTTCTGTGTTAACTCTTGTAAAAACTTGGCCTCCTACAAAAAAAAAGAAAGAGATAAATAGGCTAAAAGTGTCGCGCAGTTAGTTACCATCGGAATCCCAATTGTCTGTTAAAAACCTCGGCCTCCGCATTCGACAAAAATAATGTGTATGAAAAATTAAAACATTTTATTTAATTCATTTTCGGTGTATTAAATGTTTGACTCAGTGTGGTTCTTTACAAAATATGTTTTGTCTATCTCTTCCACTAGATAAACTCTCCATTTTAAGAAACATTGATGTATCATTTACCGAAAGGATATGGAGCAAATGAACATGAGACAATAACACATATGTAAACTCCAACTGCAATAAATTTTAATGAGCTGTATGGCCATTTCGGAAATTAATTCATCATCAGCATCACTAGAACCCAAATATAGGAAATCCACAATTTCAAAAAATGCATAAAACCAAACGAAATCCGAATAATCAGCTTAGGACAAAACTACGATGGAGGGCGTTCAACCTTAGGTTTTATAATTTACATAAATTAGATAATATTTTTAAACAAAGTATACACATGAGATATAATCTCATGTACAATCACACAAATTAATTCAGAAATTCCTGATTTCAATTGATTGTGTGGCAGGGTAGTATAAAGAGTAGAAAAATCAGAAATTTGTATCAATAACCGTTTGAGGATAGCTGTTCAGGGAAATCTTTAGTATTTTTAGAATCTACATCTGACTGACGCCGCTCGTGGAGTAGACTTTATCGCAGTTACTTTATAGGCTTTCTCCGACTTTCCCTTAGAAAGGGGCTTAATGGTGCATCGGTGAGAATGCTATTAAAGGCCATTTTTACTAATTTTGTTCATACCTGGCACAATAGTTTTGTAGGAAAACTTTGAAGGGCCTTTCTTTGCGAGTTGTTTCAAATTATGTTCCCAGCTAGCAGTAATCTTGAATAAGATATGTCGTACACCTTGTTGTATGTGAGTGCCCACGTGCTTTCAGATGGGATATTTAAATATCACTGAAAGTGGTCAATGTTACCTTTCAATTTGATCATTAAGCTTTTCAGCACACGTCCTCCTAAGCCAACTTGAAGATATGTAGGAAGTGATATGGTTGCTTTTCAAGATAGAAAGCGGAGACAATTCTACCAATTCTATGTATATGTATTTTCACGGAAATGGAGGTTTTCTATAAAATTATCATTTTGGGTATAATAAATGTGCTAATAAGGTGGTTTGAGAAATGTTCTTTTATGCTTCGAGAAAATTGGGTGCTAGAGATATTGTTTTGTGACTTTTTTGACAGTCAAATTTACTTGTATAATGTTATTATTATAATAAAATTTATTGCATGTATTGGCGGAGAGTGACTGAGTAAAGCGTTATTTATTGATGACTTGTCTACAAAGCCAATATAAAGGCAGTAATGCAAAATTTATAGATAGGCTTTTCTTAATTAAGTATTTTGCCATGTATGCGAGATGTACGTCCGTCCGTTAACTTTTATTCAAAAATCTTCTCCTCTGAAACTACTAAGCCAATACTTACCAAACTTGGCCTGAATTATCACCAGGGTATGCACTTTCAAGTTTGTGATTTTTATGTTCGTAGACCAAACAATATTGCTGCTGTTACTAAAAATAGAACATGGGGTAAATTGTAGTTTTTGGCTAATAACTCGAAAGCCGTTATAGATATCAAAAGTCTGACGGTGTAGAAATGATCAGCATGACAAGATCTACCCACTGTGCAATTTTGAAGAAAATCCAAAAACCCATCTCGGAGTTATAGCCCTTTTTCAGTTAAATTTTGAAAATTTTTGCATTTTTTTTTTATTTCAAAAAGTGTAACAGATAGAGGTCAAAAGTAAATGCAAAAATGTTCAGCATATCAGGATCTACCTACCCTGAAATTTTGAAGAAAATCCATAAACCTTTGTAGGAGTTATTACCCTTTTTTCACCGATTTTTTTTAATTTTCATATTTTTCATCTATTATTTCCAAAACTATAGAACATGAAGGTTAAGTGTAAATTGATGAAATGTTTACCATGCTGTAGCGACTGAAAAACTGATGTTGAAAATTTTTCCTTGACTGCCATTTTCAAAATGGCCGCCAACAAAGGCGGGAAAATTCAACATTGTCCGATTTCAATGAAATTTGGTTTCCAAATAGATTTTGATGTTGCGAGTTCCAAACTGGTGTTGAAAATTGTTCCTTGACCGCCATTTTCAAAATGGCCGCCAACAAAGGCGGGAAAATTCAACATTGTCCGATTTCAATGAAATTTGGTTTCCAAGTAGATATTGATGTTGCGACTTCAAAACCTAAGTTTAAAATTGTTCGTTGACCGCCATTTTCAAAATGGCCGCCAAAAATGCGGGAAAATTCAACATTGTCCGATTTCAATGAAATTTGGTTTCCAAATAGATATTGATGTTGCGACTTCAAAATGAAGTTGAAAATTGTTCATTGACCGCCATTTTCAAAATGGCTGCCAAAAAAGGCGGGAAAATTCAACATTGTCCGATTTCAAAGACATTTGGTTTCTAAAAAGATCTTGATGTTGCGAGTTCAAAACTGGTGTTGAAAATTGTTCCTTGACCGCCATTTTCAAAATGTTTGCCAAAAAAGTCGGGAAAATTCAAAATTGTCCGATTTCAATGAAATTTGATTTCCAAATAGATATTGAAGTTGCGATTCAAAACTGATGTTGAAAATTGTTTGTTGACTGCCATTTACAAAATGACGTCCCGACTTCAAAACTGGTGTCGAAAGTGGTCCTTAGCAAGACCGTTTTTTATCAAAAAATCCCAACAAAGAAATATAATAAAACATGATCAGACTGTAAAAACAGTTCAAGATATTGGAGTTCGACTTACGAAAGTTTGAGAAACTGAAGATCAACTGTATAACTTACATTGTTACCTTGATTGTGGCAACTGAAAACCAGGTGAGCAATACAGGCTCCTGGGAGCCTCTGGTTATCTAACTTCTTAAAAATTCTGAGGCTTCATTCCGTGTATTGCACTCGATTGATGTTCTTGGTACCGGACTTGGCCCATTCTTTCGATTTTTTTTGTAAATGTGGGTTTCCCTTTGAACATAAACGTAGACTCAGCTTAATATTTATTTTTATCAGATTTTGTTTTTAATAAAGCAGTAAAAATTATTTTACTGAGTGAAACTGAATAGAAATATGCCTTATCACAAATTTATTTAACAAGAATCTCTCTTTTCTTTATCCTGTGATATATATAAACTTTTGAAAATCTTAAAAGTTAAAAGTTCTAGATAGTTGCTAAAATAATTTCAGGACAATTTAATATTACTTAGAGGGAGAAAATCCAGTCAAAGAGTAGTACATGTATGCAGTTATTTAAATCAAGTTTTAATTATTTGCAAATATAGGCTCATATTACAGCCTCCCGACTGCTTGAAGTTAAACCCAACCACTTATGCATTTTTAGAATTGCATTTACATGCACAAAAATAATTTCAGAAGCCTAAGTAAATTTACACATGGAAATTTACATCTGGTCCAGAGGTGATGTACATCTGCACATGGTGTAAATTTACATACATATGTTTTTGTATTTACATGCATTTACATGCAGTTTTTGTACTCCTATGTATTTTATATTGGTATGCAAAAATGCACATGCATGTATATCTGTGCACGTGAAAAGTAATATAGTTTGCTTTTGAGTAAATTTCCAATCTGGAGTTTGTCAACGTTTTTTCACATTGTATGTACGATTAATGAGATTAATGGAGCCCCAAAACCGGCAAACCATTAAAAAATATTTTATTTCATTTAATTCCCAAGAGGAAGGCAGATTCCTGTGGCATATAGTTTTGATCTGTCGGTTTGGTTTTCTATATGTCTTCAAAAAGATTTTTTTTTTCATTATAGATAGACCAATATCTTGATAATCTATATGTTAATATATAAACACTAAAAACTTGAGTAAACAGTCAAAATAAATTGAATTTACAGCAGAACTGCATAGAGGAATATGGCTTATTATCACCAAAACTTAATAAGTGCCATTTTACTTCAAATAAATCCGATATATACGTAAATACATAACATATACATAAACAGAGAAAGGATATGGAATAAATGCACATCAGACAATGTCTCTACAAATACATGGTAAAATCAATCAATGGAGCAATTTTTGTATTGTTGTTCTTCATTGTTTATCCAATTCAGTAAATGCGCTGTTAAAACCGTCTTCTTAACTTTCATCAGTTGTATTTTTCTCACTTTTGAGTAGCACTTATGTATAAAAATTTGCACAACATGCCAGTTGCCTAAATTGAATGAATTCGAGATACCTTAAAATATTACTTACCGGTCAGGTAATTTAAGTTTTTCCAAATATAAGAAGAACTAGATTTAGGCTAGAGGACAATGAATTCTATAATATTGTTTATCAGTAAAACTATGCTGAAAGTAATATCTGTCATTTTTTTCATATTTTTAATATTGCGATAAAATGGATGTATTTTTTAACATTTAGAATAATTTTTATTCTGTTGGCGTAATAAATAACTATTGTAAATAAATGAATATAAACAAAAGCTTTGCTTCAAAAGTAATTTGTATTATAATTAACTAATTTTAATTTACCGAATTATATTTCAAAACTCTTGGTATTGTAATCTAATTGAACATTTTGAGCAGCAATATACCTACCTGTCCAGCCTATGGAGTTTACATTATTTCACAGTTGATTCGTTATTGTCGAGCGTGTAGTTTGTACGGTGTTTTTTGAACATAGCAAAAACACTGTTTCAAAAGCTGCTTAGTCAGGGATTTGTTCAATCTATGTTAATGTCATCCCTCAAGAAATTTTATGGCCGTCACCATAACATCATTGAAGGATATGACGTGTCAGTATCTCAAATGAAAGTGGACATTTTCAGCTAGATTCACGTCTTCCCGGATTTGACTATCGACTTTGACATTTTCCTCGATTGACTCGCTCACCCTGTGACAGGTGCTTACATGCTTACCATTCCGGAGCACCTGATGTCACTCTCAACTTCACTGGAGTTCGCACTGTGAGTGCCTTTGTTTTGAATGTTGAGATTTCTATTTCTGTGCTTTGTGTCTGTCTTACGTCATTGTTTTGTGTCTGGCGCCATTATTTTCTGTGTTCTCGTTTCTGCCATGTCTTTGGACTTCGATTTTTGTGGATTTCACTCCTTTGTTCCTTCGGTATTCTACTGCCGTTGTTTTTGAGGAAGCAATTTAATAAAGTTTTTTCCAATGTATTTGACCCTACATTGCCATCCTGTAACTTTTCACATTTTTATCATAACATCTAGATCTGAAAACACTTAAGAAAATTCAGCCAGACTTATAGGAATATTTGTTGGAAGGTCCCTTGCATAAACTGCTAATTTTGTTTCATCAGTTGAAAAACTTGGTCACAGAGCATAGTTTAACATTCGAACCTTTAAGATTCTCCTCATTTTCAACATCTGTTCTTAGAAAAATGAAGTCAATTAAACAAAATAAGGATGTGTAGAAGATCCATTACAAGGATTGATCATTGCTCTGATACGAATGAATTATGGTGAAACAATTTGGATAACATTGGACATTATGTTGAAACCACAATTTTAAAAAAATTAAATAGACTGTACCTAAATCATGAATCAAAAGTCGTTTACAGAGCATGTGACTAACAGCGCGTAATATACATGTAGTTTGACATTGGACGTACGACCCTAGATGAAAAACATCATTTTCATCATCTGTTCTAAAGCAATAGATAGCAACAAATTTATGTTTCCATGGCGGTTGTCCTCATCTTTGCAATTAAGTTGATTGAGCATAAAATTTGCTCAGACGGGGGTCTTTGATGTAAGAGTGGAGGTAATTTTTTAGGATGAATTGATGGTATTGAAAGACTCTGCTAGGAAAAAAACCCTCAAATAATTTAAATAATATCATTGTTGGTATTGAAAGACCCTGCTAGGAAAAAAACCCTCAAATAATTTAAATAATATCTTTCTAGCGTAGAATTATCTTAAGTTAGCAATGATGCATTTTGGTATTATGATATAACGTTTACCAGTCATGTTAATTATATTGATTTGTTTTTTTTTTCTTTAGTGTTCAAAATTCTGAAGAGATTGTTTCAAAAGAAAGAGAAAATTTCAAAAGAACCGCCACGCTGATTGTTGAACACACAAAGGAGGCTTTCACCGATTTGATAGAATTAAATACATCCCTGTCTGGTCATAGTTCCTTTGAAGATTTCATTAGTTATCACCAACATGAAATCTACCATTTGTGTTATAACAGATATCGATGCTGCCAATGTACCCCAGGATATACATTACCGACTTCTCGCATTTTACAGCCTTCACAGCTGGAAGTTTTACTCGACAAGAATGGTCCTAAGAGACCTAGCCACAATCAAACCAGCACATCGGATTTTTGTTGTTGTTTTCCATATCGAGGTTTGACAAGTAAGTCACTAGATATAACACTAGCTAGATGTTTACTGCTCAATTTCTGTCATGATGTTTTCTGGTATAGCTGCCTTACTGCACAGGAGCAAACTTTAAAGGATTTTCTAACAACAAATAAACATCATATTTATCATCTGTATCAAATTAACAAGAGATGTTGTCAGTGTCCTACCAGTTACACATTTCCAACACAAAGGCAAGTAATTACTAAAACTGATTGGAATCAGTTATTTAGTACACCCTGTATGCCATGCCGACAGGACAGAAAACGACCTGCAGAGGGACCTCAAATTATTTGCTCATCGTCAACAGCTCCAGGACTCACAGTTGAAAACTTAGGTGCTGATTTGTCAAAAATTTTGATTGACCATTTTTGTACATTGAAAAAGAAAGTAGACGAAATTGTTCAGCTGAGAAACAATGTATTTGGTCATGTGAAAACAGCAAGAATGTCAGACAATGAATACGCTAAATGCCGATATAAAATTGAAAGAGATCTTGTTTCGATAGCTGCAATATGCAAAAAAGAAAATGAAGTAAAACAAGAGCTGAAGGATTTAGATAGAAGCACATTGGATGGGACACTATTGATACAAACTATAAAAGACCAATTACATACAAAGGAACTGTTGATAGAAGAGATGTCCCATGCATTGATAAATATTAAAGAGGTGAGTTTCTATCCCATCCCTTCTCAAAAGGATGGGCTGCAAACTGTGTTAGTATTCGTTTCAGTTTTTCTTTCAACAACATATTATTTTTTTCACACATTCTCAGTTACTACATCACTGGAACATAGCATCAAGTATACTGCTTCAGTAAATTAGCCCGTCACTCTTTCTATATGTTGCAGTAATAATAAACTGCTGCCTTCTGTTCAACATTTTTTGAGAAAAATTTCGTACCATGGCAGTTTTTTCTTATCTATCAAATCTGTCACTTGATTGTCCAGCTTCTAATTTCCAGGATGACTACATTCTCCTCAAATTTGTAACTTAATACGATTTGTGAGTTTTCGCACAATTTTCTAATCTAACATCTTAATTTTGCGACAAACTGTCATTTCTGACACATGAGATTTCTGACAATCCAAAGTTGCAAAAACATTCGGGATATCCCGGAATGGTTCAGAAACATAAGGGCCATTTGCTTATCCGAGATTATAGTATTTCCATTCTGAAAGGACAGGTCAATGTTAAATTGAAAAGGAATCCTAAAAAAATTGAAATTGACGAATAAAATAAGCAGATTTTGATGTTTTAGTATCAAAATAGTAATGTAGGGTTTTCACTAATGCTTTAAGCTAGCTTATCTCAGAATCATTTCACAATAAAATGCTAATGTATAAGTAGTCTGGAGTAACATTTATATGTTAAATGTCGAAACAAGCCATGGTTGTTAGCATTGACTGGATGAAAAAAAACTATTTTCATTGCAATGCATTTGGTTTAGCAGCATATCTGTATATTTTTACAAACCAAAACATGCTTATGTATTTTCTGAACGGTATTTGGATAAGTTAATGAGATTTCTAAATAATTCCTTTAAATGAAGGAAATTTCTGCGTTTTCAGAGAGATGATTCCTGATTTGGATATACGCGGGTATCAAACTATTACGACCTGTCTAACTTGCGTCTGAGTCTTACGAATTGCCTTATCCGACACTTGAGCTCATGACATACTTCCAAATTTGACACTCAAGTTTAATTGACAAATTCAAATCATCTGATCGAGTTCAGCTAGAATAAACATGAATATGGACTTGAGATATTCAAAGTTTTTATCTTGTACAAAACAAAAATTAGAAAGCACATGCAAGACTAAATTTAAATCGTTACATAAAAAGATATTAACTCCAAACGCCAAATGAACCCGTTTTATTATAAAATCTTTTGATTTAAGGCTGATAGACACCGTTGCTGCGCGCAAATCAATTGCGTATTTAAAAACTAAAGAGTAAGATACAAAAAAGTCTCATGCTAGTGCCCGGTACCAAGTCTGGCTGTCCCGAGTTCCTATCGTTGTCTACGTTTGCCTTTTGTCTTATTCGCGTTTTTCATGTAAAGTTCACAGGCAGATTGTGGCATGAAATTATAATTTTCAGCCATTGTAAGTGTTTTCTGATATCCGTTTTTTACATTGATTTCCGTATCGGAACATTTATTTGATAGCTTTTCTTTTGTGAGATAATAGTTGAATGACAGGATGTGAAATGTCATATTTGGTACACTTTACCGCGAATTAGCCCTCTTTTTCCCGTAAATAATGTTGATCCGGAGACTTTGTTAAATTTCTCCGTTACAAGTAAGATGACATAAACATTTTTTTTTCGTTTTAACCGATAGAGCGGATCATAAACGATCTATTTACAAAAATATAGCAAATTTTCGTGGATAAAAGATTTATTTCTATTACATTAACAATTGATATTTCCCGAACATTCTTTTTAAATCTAGGTGACATAAATGCCAAAAATTAGTGATTAACTAGTTGTGCATATAATATCTCTGAATTCGATGTAGAGCTAAGCCCAAATGATATACGGCGCTCTCACTGTTTATACCTCTAATTTTTACCAAGTTTTGGTTCATGTCATAAAACTTTGTAAAACATTCAATACAGTGAAGAGTGCCTCGTCAACCTGTTTGGAAAACATCTCTCTTTATGAACCATTTTAATTTGGCATACTTTTTCCATTTTCGAAGTATATAGAACCAAATATGAAGTTGAGAAAGTGTCGTAAATAAATATAAAATTTCCATTTGATGACCATTTTATGTGCTTCGTAATTTATTTCATCATATTCTATATCTAAATTAATCCATGCTTAATATATTGTAAGCATATCATGCTGCACTTTTTTACCCTAATGTTAATAGTATTGAAAATTTATATCTGTAAAGTCCAACAATGAAAAACCTTTATAGTTTCAGTAATAATATTTAATATTTTGCAATACTAAATTTCAAAAGCTTTTATTTTCTTTAAAATTATTTCAGAACATTGATGCAAAAATACAGGATCAAGCGAGACAGCAGATAGAAGGTATTACTTTGCAATGTAATTGATATTATAATAATATATTTATGTTATTTATTAATGTAAAAAGTTTATAAAACAAAGACAGTAAAATGCCGAAGGAACAAAGAACAAGATTACGTAAAGTCCAGAGACAATGCAAAAGTTAGAACACCAGAAGACGGACAACCACAAAACGCAAACACTACAAATACAACAGAAAAAACTGAAGGACTAATCAAAAAGAGTGACAGCAGGTGCTCCGGAAGGGTAAGCATGTCCTGCTCTGTATACAGCACCCGTCACACTGTCAGTTGATCAATCCAGAGTAAAGTCAGAATCGGCGATATCAAATCCGGGTTGACGTGAATCTAGCTTCAAATGTCAGTTTTAATTTGTGACACCGATATTTCATATCTATCTTTGATGTCGTGGTGACGGCCATAGAATTTCTGGAGGGACGAAAGTAAAAACGGCTGGCCATAGCCCTGACTCAGCAGTTTTTGTGACAGTGCATTTGCCCTTCCAAAGGTCACTGTATGTACTACAAACTCTACAGTAACGAGTTTATTGTGAAATATACACTCCAATTGCTAGGAGGTGGGTGTATTGCTGCTGTGAAAGGGAAAGTGCACAATTGGGAAGTCACGTTTGTCATATAACCTAGATTTCTGACATCCATGTTCGTCAATGTGTAATGAAAGGTCGAAGTTGTGAAAGAACAAATTGAAGGTGTTATTTAGCACTATGATTAAACTACAGACAACTAAAGATAAAGATAAATACAAGACAATAGAAAGTACATGTTGTCAAACACAAAGTGTAGACAATAAGAGGAGCATATATATACATTACCCAACACACAGATAAGACAATACTAGAAATGTATCTGCAGATTATCATAATACTACACAACACAAAGTATAGAAATTACAAAAATGTAGATAATGCTAAACATAATACAATACAACACAAATAATATACAGTTTAAGAAGTATAGTTACAGGTAAACATAACAAAACCACAAAGTCCAGGCAATAGAAGAAATGTAGATGCGCGTAGATATAATACAACACATAGCAAAGTAAAGACAAGATATAAAGATATGTAGATACAGGTAAAATAAACACAACACAAATACATATATTACGAGAAATGTATATGCAATTAACCATAATTAAAGAAGGCTCTGAGAATACATTTACATGAAATATCTACTATTCCATTGGGTTTTTTTCATTTTTATTGCTTCTTATTTCAGAAAAACGAAAGAAGCTTTTAGGTATGTGCAGTTTCGTATTCTATGTATCTAGGAAATGACATAAAGTGATCACTTTCCATTGTCTTGTGTCTTTGTTTTTCTTTGTCATTGTCTGTATTAGAATAATTACCAGCGTTACAAAATGATTGGTATATTGGTTTCACATAAAACTGTTTGCATCTTTCATCTTCAAAATGTACAGGTGTTTTAAATTTCTGTTGTATTTTTACCATTTACACAATAAATGGCACTGCATCAAGGAAATAGAACAATGGACCACTTTTGGTAGATATTTTAGCTAAAATTTCAACGATTCAAAGTAGAATGGATACAAGCAAAGAAAAACAAAGATTGGTTGTGAAACACTCCATTGACCATACAAAATGTATTAAATAGATGTTTTTAAAATGGACCTCAAAGCCTAAACTTGAACAATTATCTAGTTCCGCCAAAAGACAGCAAATTATGACAATTTTCTTTAAAAACGACAGGACGCATCTGTGCTTTGTCAAAATTAATGTATATTTTATGCATAGTAAGAAATACATTAAAATAAATAAATATTAAAAATGATTGCGATCAATATTTTTGGGGAAAAAGAATATCCTAAAAATGTTATATTTCACAAAAATTTCAAAATATTCATTAAAGGTTTATGTTGTTGTACGTTTGTGACGCTCAGAAAAGGGTAAGGGTTCCAGTATGTCAAAAATCGGCAAACGAATACCGAGGCAGGAATGAGGAAAAGGGGAATTCTAAAATCATAAATTCAAAATCACGACAATTCACATCCATAACGAATTGAGACAGTATGACAAAGACAAAACAAATAAACAATAACGAACAAGAACGCCACATAACTAAAGCACTAGCAGTGTGAATCATATAAAAACCGAGGTATCATCAGGTGATCCGGAAGGGTAGGTATGATCTGCTCCACGCGTGGCACCCGTCACACTGCCAGTAAAATGTCCGGTTTTGTCACAGATGGTGTTAGTTTGTCCGGTAATAAACTCTTGATGTGCCCAAAGATATCTATTCTCATTCGTGAAATAGACACATTGTAACGGTCTGTCAAATCGTGGTAACGACCGTAGAACTTCTGTTGTGACAATTGCAACAGTGACTGAACATACCCTTGTATATAAGTTTTTAAGACAATAATTTCGTTTTCTTGTTAAAATCGTTGTACAAACTACAGGCACAGCAATAGCGAATGAGTTGTGAAATGTACACGCCATATGCTGGAGATTTGGGAATATTACTGCTTAAAAACGGGAAGTTCACTATTTGAAACTCGAGATCATCACGCTGGTCATAAAGTTTTGTTTTCAGACGTCCAGAGTTGTCAATGTAGAGGTATAGGTCCAGGTATGATGCTGATGATGCTGTATCAGTGGTCTCTGTAATTTTGAGTTCATTTGGGTATATTAGATGAAGTTTATCCTTAAATTGAGGATTGTTAAATGAAAGAACCTGAAATTGAAGGCCTTCGCTAGCTTGTTGTCTTTTTTCTGAACTAGCCCTTGTATGAACCTGGTTTCATACGAATAAAGAAACACATTCTCTAAAACGCACAATTAGTGCCCATAGGTATGAATGACAATTAAGAAAATTGCTCATTTGCATACTTCATAAAACATTGACTCTATTTGATCGAAGTTCACTACTAAGATAACATACTATCTGTACCGACCCTAATAACACCAAGTTATGGTAGTACATGTACGGTTCGATCATTGAGTATTTACCATAATTTAACAAGAGACCTCACAATACATCGAAGTATTTTTTTCAATTACTCTTCTTTTACCTGAGATGCTATTACGAGAAGAACTACCCTAGCAGCTGTGACTGTTCCACTTCGCCCTATCGCTATGACCTTTGTGGACATATTTTAACGAGGGACTTAAGCATTATTGTAGAAGATTCTTTAGAAAAGGGCCTAGATATCGCCCACCTTCGAAATAATTAACTTGCAAGCTTGTTTCGACATTATTAAAGACTCGGTAACAAACTATATATGTATAAAATGGTGCAAACGAGAAAGTGTAGACAAACAAGATGTTAATATGTTTAAAGATAAAATTATTAGTAAAGTCACCAACAGAATTATTTTCTATTAAAAAAATTATTATGAGTCACCTCCTAAGCTGTCTGTTAACAGAATTAAGTCCAAACTGAAAGAACTTGATGAGAAATATGTGTATGCACCTGTCGACAAAGCTTCAAACAACGTTGCCATCATCTTAAAAATTACCATATCGATGTCCAAAAAAACGAATTGACCAAGTGTAGCACTTTTAAACATACTAATTGTGACGAGAAAACGCTCATCAAACAACATTAAAAGGATACAGAAACGCACAACGTTCCACCTAAAGATAACACCTACTTTGTACTGGATCCCTAAACTTCACAAAAATCCCTACAAACATCGTTTTATTTCGGCTTCGAGTAATTGTTCCACCACAAATTTGTCAATCCATTTGACCAGTGCACTCACTTGTATTCTATTGAAGTTTTAGATAAATTACAATCTATAGATAGACCAGTTTCATCTATTGCCAGATTTTTTTACACTTTATACAACCCTGCTACATAGTTTGATTAAATCCGAATTGGGTCAACTTACATTTTTGTATTATGTATTAGATGGTCCTTTAAATTTTCAGGTCTTCAGTTTATTTGCTGTAACAAAAAGCAACGATTCGTCTCCAAAATTACATACAACGAGTATTGCTCCTGGACATGTGATGATATAATGAAAGCACTGAATCTCTTGTTAGACAACATTTATGTTCGTTTCGGCACCATTGTTTATCATCAGGTCATTGGAATCCACATGTGTACTAATTGTGCACTTCTCATTGCAGATCTTTTTCTATTCTGTTACGAACGGGACCTTATGAAAAAACTACAAAATGGAACTGTATCAAACAGTGATAAACTTATTTCTATTTTCAATGATAATAGCAGGTACACTGACGATATCCTTACTACTGATAATCCCCAGTTTTTAGCTTATGTCGATATCATTTACCCAGAGCAACTGAAACTTAATAAGGCAAACAATGATTCTAAACCCTGCCCTTTTCTGGATCTAAGTATCATCATTGACTCTGTTAAAATAAAAACTAAAATTTATAATAAAAGGGATGATAATGAATTTACTATTTATAATTATCCCTTTCTTGGCGGCCACGTTCCCCTAGCTCCATCGTACGGGGTGTATATATCTTAACTTGTACGATTCGCTCGCATTTGTTCTACCATTGACGATTTTAATGAGCGTAACCTTACTCTCACATCCAAACCTTTACAACAAGGTTACAGATTTCATAAATTATTAAATACTTTATAGAAGTTTTACAAAAGATATTAACTTTTGATATCTAAATACAACGTGACTTGCCATCAGCTAATTATAAAGGGCATTTCTCATCCTCCTTATTATGAAAATGCTGTAAAAAAATGTCAGAAACTGATAAATAATCCAGAAAACTGGGACGTAACTTAAATTCTTTACGTAAAAGTGGATATCGACGAGATATTCTGAACAAATCCGTTAAATTGGCTTTGCATGCCGGTGACTTGAAGACATGACATGTATACTGGCCATTCACTGATACTGCTGATGTCTACTGAAATACATGACAGCTCTTTACCAAACCCTTCGGGGGAGTTTCGCGTTTGATTTTTCTTCCGTAGTGCGACAGTGTTTAACCAGCAGACTTGGTTCTTTGAGCTAAGCGACAGTTTAGCGGCGAGCACTCTTTGACCCATCTTTCTAAATTACGTTTTGTCATATCTTTTTCTTTTCCAAGAAAGTGGTCATTGAGTTAGTATTCTACCTGTTTTGGGTTTTATTCGCATGTGTATTATACTATAGGGAAAAGGGATAGAGAAAGGGGAGGTTTTGGTACCCATAAACCGGTTTAATCCTACCACTGGCTTTTGCTAGTGTCGGTACCAAGTCCAGCTATCCCGAGTTCCTATCGTTATTTATGTTTGTCTCTTGTATTAATTATTTTTGGGGTGTAGTTCGCTTGTAAATCGTGGCATGTGATTGTAGTTCCCGGCCATTGTAGATGTTTGCTGTTGTCCTGGTTTTTTTTTTAATGTTTCAACCACAATAAGACCACGTATCAAACAGTTAACGTACCACCTTTTACATTGCCATATATTACACAGTTTTGTGTAACCTGTAACCACTATAAAATCATTAATCATACAAAACTTGTATTAACCACAAAAATATAGATAAGAAAGGGCATACCTGTCCTTTTGTATTTATGATTTTGTGATCATTACAACAGCCCGTTGATAACATATACATTTTATAAACACAATGAAATTATTAACCACATAGTACCTCCATCGCAGAATACATGAAGAAATGTTTTTACTACAATAAGATTAAAGATCTCAGGGTAAATATATTAACCATAATAGGGGCATATATCACACAGTACCTCTATTAAACACACAAAAAAAAAGATTATACAGCATGCTGTACATTTATTAACAAGAATAAAGTTGTAGGTCAAAAGTGAAGGTGTTAACTCAATGCATACATAATGCGACCAGAGATCACAAGGCAAGTAACCACATAAACCAAGAAACACAATGGATTAACCGTATCAAGTCCATAAATAAATAAAAATAATATCCTACACAAAAGATAAGGCACGTAGTTCATGTAATAACAAAATAAAAATACAAATCACACATTACATATTGTAACCATAATAAGACAATAGATCACACAGTGAACAAATTAATGGATATGGAGTAAATGTACTTGTGAAAAAATCCTTTTAAATACATGGTGAGGTTAAGCAAATGGAACAACGCTTTCATTGATGTTCTTCATCTTGAAGTCACCTTGAGGCCTTCATCAAGTAGCAAACACTCCTTCCTCACAGTAAGTTCAAGACGGTCCCTAGCACCAGTTTGGGAGCATTTCACTTGCTAAATGTTGAACAACGCTACATCCACTATCCATTTTGTCATGGATGCGGGGTCGTCAACAAGCATAACATATCGGGCAAAGTACTCTTACAAACAATGTCATGCTTTTCCCGACAAAGGGACCAATGTGCAATACAACATTCAAGCGATCACAGGGCATTCATCGAGTTGATTGTAAGAAAACTTGAAAAGTAATATCGGGAGATGCGAACAATATATATACAGATGGCCAGAAAAATAGCTTAATTATTGCAAAACAAGAAAGCCAAATGTTGAATTTTGAAAGTACATATATTTACCTCAATAAGACCAGAGATCACTCAGTGCATGTATAAACTACATAAAATATGATGCTACTCGCAAACAGCTTATAACTGAGGGCATTTCTCACTCTCGTTTTTTACGAAAATGTTGGTAAAAAATGTCAAAAATTGATAAAAAAAAATCCAGCACTGGGACGTAACTTACATTCTTTACGTATTAAGAATACTGACAGGATATTCTTCATGATTCACTTGAATTGGCTTTGGGATGCAATGAACTGACGAATTTACAGGTATGCTGGCCTCTCACTGATACTGCTGATGTCTACTGAAATCCATGATGATCTTTACCAAACCCTTCGGGAAGTTTTGAATTTGATTTTTATTCCGTATCGCGACAGTGTCCAACCAGCAGACTACTTGAGCTAGCCGACAGTTCAGCGGCAAGCACTCTTTGACCCATCTTTATAAATTACGTTTTGTCTTATTTGGCTTTTTGTATGTTTATTATACTACTGGAAAACGGGATAGAGAAAGGGTATTTTTAGTACCCACAAACCGGATTAACCCTATTGCTAGCTTTTGATAGTGCCCGTACCAAGCCCGGCTATCCCAACTTCCTACCGCCGTCTGTGCTTGTCTTTTGTCATTTTATTGTTTTTCTTGTGCAGTTCCCTGGAAGGTTATGGCATGTGATTGTAGGTTTCGGACGATGTAAATGTTTCCTGTTATTTTTTCTACATTAATGTTTTAACCACAATAAGATCATAGATCAAACATTATATGTATTACCCGCAATAACTGCAATAAGACGATCCTTAAATTATGGTTTTACAAGTGTTTAGATTTTATCTGCTCTAATGGGATAAAAGTTGTCGAATGACAAAATACAGAAATAAAATTTACAGTAAGTTCGGTACTTAGTGATATTACACGACATAAGTATTGAAGAAAAATGAAGTAAGTGTATATTCGACAAAGAATTATAAATGCATGGTAAAAAAACAATGGCACAACGCTTTTATAGTTGTTCTTCATCTTGAAGTCACCATGAGGTGACCATCCAAAAAAAAAAAAAAAAACAATATGACATTGCTTAAATTTATTAGCATTAAAAATGACGTATTTGATGATAAAGTGTTTTGTCCCAATTTATATACAGCCAAAATACAATGAATAATCTTTTTTTTTTTGGTTTTATATTTATAGTTTAAAAAAGACAAATTATTCTTTACACGAGGTCCGAAAAATGTACAAATTATTGACATTGTTTAATTTTAATTTATTTAGTGAAATATTTTTTGTACTGATTTCTGTTTTGTTTTACAGAAAATACTGAAAACATGATTAAAAGTCACGCAAATGAAGGGACATTTGTGAGGACAGATGCTTTCAACAAAGCTTTGGAATGTCTTAATGATAAAGGAATCGTAATTCTGATTGGGTCACCTGGTATTGGCAAGTCTAGTACTGGCCTTGAACTACTGCGACTGTTGTCAAAGGACAGCAAGAGATTTCGAGCTATACAACTTGATGATATTTTAGAATGGCATGATATGAGTGATGGTATGGATGCCGTGTTCATTGATGATATGTTCGGAATGACAAACAATTCTTACAATGACAATGTTCAATTTAAATTATTGGATATGATATTCACAACAATACAAAAAGAGAACATAAAAGTTATACTTACCTTCAGGAAGAATATCTATCAGAAAATTGTGACCAACCCAGATCGTCACAGAATTTTCCATGGTCAGCATGTTTTAGATTTAAGTTCAGATAAAGATCAGATGTCAATAAAGGAAAAGGAATCCTGTCTTATGAATTATTTAGCGAGAAATAAGGTTTTGGTAACAGATGACATGAAGAAAGAAAATATCAATGAAGACCATATTCTTGATACTGATGTAACGGTATATTTACACAGGGACACATTTCAAAACATTCTGCACTCTGATATCGGACCACAGATCGGATTTCCAGAAACATGCTATTTATTTGCTTCACATCGAAAGTTCACCAAGCAAGGGCATAAATTTTTCTACCATCCAACAGAGCAATTGTCAAATGAAATCGAAAACCTAAGATCAGATGGAAAAACAAATGAGAACAGTATGATAGACTTCACACTTTTGGTTTATATTTTACTGAATGGTGATTCTATCAATATAGATGAAATAAACCAGGATACATTTCTATCAATAATGAAGACTATTTACAGAGACTCTCTTCTTTACATTCTTCCAACAAGCCTCCATGATTCAACAAAACGATTAAAAGGGAAATATTTGAAAATTAACAATGATGGCACTTGTTGTTTTCAACATAGCTTGATATCTGAGGCTGTTTTGATATCCTACAGTGTCACTGACCCTAGAAGTGTTATACCCTTGTTAGGGTTTGATTTCATAACAGACAAGGCCAGACCTCAGTTTTATTACCCAAGTGAAAGAGAAGTTATCTACTCTGTTCCAACATCGTGTTTTAGTCTGTTAGCAGAAAGAGTACTGCAGCTACTTAAAATGGAATACAGATTCTTAGGAAAACCATATCAATTTTTACAGAGTCTGTGTAAATCAAAGATAATAAAAATGACAAGTAACAATGTCTTGCAGGAAATGGTCAAACAATGCAAGTACAATATATTTCACAGTGTATCAGAGGTGTTGAGTGATCACCAGTTCACAGGAAGATATCACTATTATCACATCTCGACATCATATTTCTATTTACCTTCAGCCTTATTGATGTTCTGTAACGTTGACTCTGTTCCTCAAAGTTTGTATGACAATATACACAACACACTGACATATGGCAAAAAACACAACACACTGACATATGGCAAAAAGCACAATACACTGACATATGGCAAAAAGCACAACACACTGACATCAGAATCACACAGTAGTGTAATAGCGGAAACACACAGTGATGTTATGATGGCTGCAGACAGTGGTGTAATGGAGGAACCAGACAGTGATGAAATAGAGATTTCAGACAGTGATTTAATGGCAATTTCAGACAGTGATGTAATGGAATCACACATTGATGAAATACAAGCATGCAAAGAGACACTACTGGAATCATTTAACTTTGCTATATGTACACTGGATGTAAAGAGATCGACTTTAATACTGAAGATACTTACAGATCACAATATAAAACAAGATGAATCACAAGGTTATTTCTGCGAGAACATAGTTCGATGTCAAGGGTTACATGGTGTACAATTACTATTAACCTTACACAATATCTGTCAGATTTTTGACATTATTTCATTGTTTAGTGAGATATTCTGTTTATTTACGTTGTATGAAATCAATTTTGATGCCAACATGAAACAGTTGATTACTTTGGTGATTGTAAACAATAACCATGACAGGTTACCAGTGAGTGATATAGTGGCCTTTGTATGTAGATATGGGCAACTTGACCTCGTGAAAGATGTGTGTGGGAGGTTCGATAGAAGTTTGTTAGATGCAAATGAAATGATTATAAAGGCCTGTAGAGGAAGAAGAACTGAAGTAATACAATGGTTGGTGGAGAAGTATAATGGGCTTTACAATGTGCAGGCCATATTAAATGGGGCTTGTTTGAATGGTTCCATGGAGGGTGTTCAATTTCTATTTGACAAGTTTGATTATACTTTGTTTGATATGAAAGAGGTAATGAATGACGCGTGTAGTAGATTGGGTAGCACTGAACTTGTTAAATGGTTTTGTGAGAATGTTGATAATAATTTGTTTGATATGAAGACAGGCATGAATAAGGCATGTGGTAGTGGTAACACTGAACTTGTTAAATGGTTGTGTGAGAAGTTTGACAACAATTTGTTTGATATGAGAACAGCAATGAATGAGGCAAGTTATAGTGGAAGGATTGAACTTGTTGAATTGTTGTGTGAGAAGTTTGAAGATAAATTGTTTGATATGGAAATGGTCATGAATGGGGCATGTAAATATGGTAAAACAGAGCTTATCAAATGGTTGTGTGAAAAGTTTGACAATAATTTGTTTAATATGAAGAAAGTAATGAATGAGGCATGTAGACATGGTGACACTGAACTTGTTAAATGGTTGTGTGAGAAGTTTGACAACAATTTGTTTGATATGAGAACAGCAATGATTGAGGCAAGTTATAGTGGAAGGACTGAACTTGTTGAATTGTTGTGTGAGAAGTTTGACGATAAATTGTTTGATATGGAAATGGTCATGAATGGGGCATGTAAATATGGTAAAACAGAGCTTATCAAATGGTTGTGTGAAAAGTTTGACAATAATTTTTTTGATATGAAGAAAGTAATGAATGAGGCATGTAGACGTGGTGACACTGAACTTGTTAAATGGTTGTGTGAGAAGTTTGACAACAATTTGTTTGATATGAGAACAGCAATGAATGAGGCAAGTGATAGTGGAAGGACTGAACTTGTTGAATTGTTGTGTGAGAAGTTTGACGATAAATTGTTTGATATGGAAATGGTCATGAATGGGGCATGTAAATATGGTAAAACAGAGCTTATCAAATGGTTGTGTGAAAAGTTTGACAATAATTTGTTTGATATGAAGAAAGTAATGAATGAGGCATGTAGACATGGTGACACTGAACTTGTTAAATGGTTGTGTGAGAAGTTTGATAATAATTTGTTTGATATTAAGACGGCAATGAATGTGGCATGTCGTGGTTATAGGGATAACACTGATCTGGTGAAAGGGTTGTGTGAGAAATTTGATAATAATTTGTTTGTTATGAAGACAGTAATGAATAAGGCATGTAGATGGGGTGACACTGAACTTGTTAAATGGTTGTGTGAGAAGTTTGATAATAATTTGTTTGATATGAAGACAGTAATGAATGAGGCATGTAGACATGGTGACACTGAGCTTGTTAAATGGTTGTGTGAGAAGTTTGATAATAATTTGTTTGATATTAAGACAGCAATGAATGTGGCATGTCGTGGTTATAGGGATAACACTGATCTCGTGAAATGGTTGTGTGATAAATTTGATAATAATTTGTTTGATATGAAGACAGTAATGAATGAGGCATGTAGACATGGTGACACTGAACTTGTTAAATGGTTGTGTGAGAAGTTTGATAATA
This sequence comes from Modiolus philippinarum, assembly GCA_002080025.1. Lineage (NCBI taxonomy): Eukaryota > Metazoa > Mollusca > Bivalvia > Mytilida > Modiolidae > Modiolus > Modiolus philippinarum. The sequence goes on along the minus strand of MJUU01002846.1, from coordinate 41,509 downwards.
ATTTGTTTGATATGAAGACAGTAATGAAGGAGGCATGTAGACATGGTGACACTGAACTTGTTAAATGGTTGTGTGAGAAGTTTGATAATAATTTGTTCGATATAAAGACAGCAATGAATGTGGCATGTCGTGGTTATAGGGATAACACTGATCTTGTGAAATGGTTGTGTGAGAATGTTGATAATAATTTGTTTGATATGAAGAAAGTCATGGTTGAGGCATGTGGATGGGGTAGGACTGATCTTGTTAAATGGTTGTGTGAAACGTTTGACTATTATTTGTTTGATATGAAAACAGCCATGGATACGGCATGTAGTGGTGGTAACACTGAACTTGTTAAATGGTTGTGTGAGAAGTTTGATAAGAATTTATTTGATATGAAAAGAGCAATGAATGTGGTATGTGGTGGTGGTAACACTGAACTTGTTAAATGGTTGTGTGAGAGGTTTGATAATAATTTGTTTGATATGAAAACAGCAATGAATGTGGCATGTAGTGGTGTTAACACTGAACTTGTTAAATGGTTGTTTGAGAGGTTTGATAATAATCTGTTTGATATGAAAACAGCAATGAATTTGGCATGTAGTTGTGGTAACACTGAACTTGTTAAATGGTTGTGTGAGAAGTTTGATAATAATGTGTTTGATATGAAAACAGCAATGAATGTGGCATGTAGTGGTGGTAACACTGAACTTGTTAAATGGTTGTGTGAGAAGTTTGACATTAATTTGATTAATGTGAAGAAAGAAATGAATGCAGCAAGTAAATGGAGTGAGACTGACCTTGTAAAATGGATGTAAGAAAAGTTTGACCGTGAAATGTTTGATATGGAAAAGGTCATGAATGGGGCATGTAAATATGGTAACAGTGAGCTTATCAGATGGTTGTGTGGACAATTTTACAAGAATTTGTTTGAAAAAGGTAATGAAACCATCATGTAGAAGAGGTTACACCAAAATTGTAAAATGGTTGTGTAGGGAGTAATATAATAATTTGTTTGATATAAAAACAGCAATGAAGTGGTAGAACTGACATTGTTAAATGGTTGTATGAGATACAATACACTAGCAATTGTTTTGATCTAGGTTTGGCATTTTTTATCTTTTCACGATTCCAAGAGGCTTAACACTTAAGGCACTTTTCAGTAATATGTCAAGATTATTGTTTTCAAGAACGATCAACACCTGTTAATTTGATCAAGATCAAACATGATAACTGCGTTCAAGGGAGATCAAGATGTGTAAATTTTGTCCTGATCAATCAAGTTCAAATTGAGATCTTGTTTCATCTTAACAAACTAAAGTCGTCTTGATCGTTACTGAACGCAATTATCTAGTAGATCTTATTTGATCTTAAACTATCTTAAAACGTCTTGATCGTCTTTGAAATCAATTATTTTGAAAACCAGGTAAAAACCTTACACTGTCATACCTAATTGTGTTAAGCAAACAAAGATCGCGGTAAGACCAATATGAACAAAGAGATAATAGAATATCTGCTGGTAATAGTTTTTTTATATGACAACAGCAATGAACGAGGTAAGGAGTAGTGGTAGGACTGAGCTTTTAAAATGGTTGTGCGAGAAAGTTATCAGTAATTTGTGAATTTAGTTCTGCATATACGCAATTAGACGACGTATGTCCCGTCAGTGAAGATCAAATCAAAACATCCTTTCATTCACCATTTGAAAATGCGAAATATGTGTTAAAGCTGATAGAGAACAAATTAACAATAGGATCTAAATAGGAAAGTTAATATCACCCAAGGACAGAATTTTGCAAGAGGGATACTCCTTAGATTTAAACAAAACTTTCTTGAATTTGATTATCTTAAAAAAAGTAATGATTGCCGCAAGCAAATGGGATGAGACTGAGCTTGTTAAATAGTTGTTCGAGAAGTTTGACAATAATTTGTTCGACATTAAGACAGTAATGAATTGAGCATGTAGTTGTGGTAGCAGTGAACTTGTTAATTTGTTGTGTGAGACATTTAGCAGTGATTTGTTTGATCTAAAAAAAAATAAATGATACATGTAGATGGAATAATACTGATTTTTTTAATTGATTGTGTGAGATGTTTGACAATAATATGATTGATATGAAAACAATAATGCACAATGCATGTGGTAGTGTAGTGGTATGAATGAACTTGTAAAATATTTGTGTGTGAGTTTTGACAATAATTAGCTTTATATGATGACAGCAATGAAGGAGGCAAGTGGTAGTGGTAGGACTAAATTTGTAAAATGGTTGTGTGAAAAATTTGACAATAATTTGTTTGATATGAGAACATAAATGAATGAGGCAAGTTAAAATGGTAGGACTGAACTTGTTGAATTGTTGAAAAGTTTGACGAGAAGATTGACAGTAATTTGTTTGATACGAAGAAAGTAAGGAATATGGCAAGTAGTTCTGAAGATAGAAAGTCGTTTTTATAATTATTAATTATTATTATTATCATTTGTTGATTACGTATAGTGAAAGTAAGGCTGAACTTTTTATGATGTTTTTTTTTTTTTTTTTTTTTTTTGCCAAGAATACATTCATGTGTTGTAGAGCCAGTTCTAAGTGTTTTCGTAATAGAGCCAATTTAAGATGCTTTTTGGAAAGAGCTAATGTAAAGTGATTTAAGTAGCTTGTTTCATGTCTGCATATATTGATTAATTGGTAAAACAGTATTGTTTAATAGAATGATGGAGGAAAATGTTAATTTTGATTAACACTTGATTTGTTGATTTTAATAATGCATAGTATATCTAGATTAGTTGGACTAGAAGTTTTATGTATAAATTAATTTACCTGTGTATTTATGTTTTTATATGGCAATTATACTTACTTGTATGGTAATTGCGCATTGCCTATATATTTTGTAACTTTCATCTCTCATATTAAATTTTGTATTTCTAAATGAAGATAACAATATACAGAATAATGAGTGGGTCAAAATAACAATTATTTCAAAATTAAAAAAATTACAAAATCCTATCAATATATCCTAGGTATAAAGGAAATAAAAGAAACCACTGCGTCTACATCTTTTATAGACTTATATATCCAATTTGACGATAATCGTCATCTCAGTACTAAAGTTGCATCGAAAGACATGACCTCAATTTCAAAATTTTCAATTCCCATATCATGGACAGTAATATTCCAAGTTTTCCGGCTAACATAATTTTTGTTTCATAGTTAAGCTGGCACCCATTATGCGGATGTTCTCATTAGGTGTAGTAATATCCATGACTGTCTTATTAATCAGTGCTTCAAAAAATTCACTGTCTACGACCATCCAGTAGGGAGTTGCTGTTGAGTTGCTACCGGAGAGTACCGTAATGGTAGGGGAGGTATAATGCACTATTTCTTTTAAAATGCCTGTACCAAGACAGTATCATTGAGACTGACAATGGGCTGTAAAGCATTGTTTTTGAGATATGACACTGGAAATTCAAAAATGTTTCACAGTTAAAAAATTGTTTCCGTGAATAAGGTAATAGGTAAAAATTTCAGGATGCTCTAAAAGTACGTAGAAAGATATTTTGCTTTTGATTCAAGATCCACAGGAATACTAGTTAGTGGTGCATTTTTTCTATCGTTATGTAAAGTATACTAGTTCATTTACTCCATATCCTTTCGTAAAATATATAAAATATATAGTATAAGTATACTAGTATGTGCTATAGCGTTCTTGTAATTTTTTTTTTTTTGTAATGCTGTCTCAATTTGTATTAGATTTGAATTCATGTATACTGTTGGATTTCTTCCAGTTTTGAATTTCCCTATTTGTTAAGATTTCCATGTGCTAATTTATATATGTGTATTCTTAGATATGCTTTCTAAAATGATTTCGAAAGCCATGACTCTTGATCTGATCAATATTTGACTTTAATCTGCAAATTGGTTACTCAATTTTCTTACATGATTTCAATCCGAACCCTGTTAATTTCCGAAAAAAACCTTCTGCATTTAGAGACAAATCTTTTTTTAGCTCATCTGAACAAAGGACATGTGAGCTTTTGCCATCACTCGGCGTTCGTCGTCCGTCCGTCCGTTAAGTTTTATTCAATGATTTTCTCAATGATTTGACATAAGCGGATTTTACTCAATCCTGGATTGACTCACTGATAGTGTGATGGGTGCCGCTAGCAGAGCAGGACATCTTTACCCTTCCGGAGCACCTGGTGTCACTCCCGGAGTTCACACAACGAGTGCCTTCGTTCTTAATGTTATCTTTTTATTTCCGTGCATTGTAGCTGTATCACGTCCTTGTTTTGTCTTTGTTTTTATCTGTTACTGTTATTGCCATGTCTTTGGACTTCGATTTTTGTAGTCATCTCTTCCCTTGTTCCTTCGGTATTCTATTTCCGTTGATTCTCCTCTGAAACTACGGGGTAAATACTAGGCAAACTTCGCCTGACCCGAGATGGCCGCCACTAGGGAACATAGTTTAACATAGGACCCAATGGGTAATGCATTCAAAGATCTTCTCCTTGGACTTTGTCTTTGGACTTCGATTTTTGTAGTCATCGTTTCCCTTGTTCCTTCACTATTCTACTGCCGTTGTTTTGTCACAATAGTCTTCAGATGTTCCCCTTCAAAGTTTGTGATTTTTCTGGTTGTATCTCATTCAAGATAGCCGCCAGCGGGGAACATAGTTTAGCATAGGGACCCTAAGGGAAATGCATTCAATGATCTGTTGTGCTGAAACTGCCCAATCAATTGCCATCAAACTTGATCACAATTATCCTTGGCTGGTCTCCTTTAATGTTTGTGATTTTTATGTTCGTACCACATCCAAGATGGTCGCCAGCATGGGACATATGCAGTTTAACAAAGGACCCTATGGGATATTTATTCAAGATCTTCTTCTCTGAAACTACTGAGCCAATTGGAACTAAACTTGGTCACAATAGTCTTTAGATGGTCCCCTTGAAAGTTATTTATTTCTATATTCATACCTCATTCAAGATTGCCGCCAGCGGGAACATAGTTTAAACATAGGGACACTATGGGAAATGTATCCAAAGATCTTCTCCTCTGAAACTACCAAGTCAAATTGAACCAAACTTGGTCACAATAGTCCTAAGGCAGTCCACTTTAAAGTTTACGTTCGTACTTCATCCAAGATGGCCGAGGACCCTATGGTAAATGCATTCAAATGTCTTCTGCTCTGAAACTACATGTATTGAGCCAAATGGAATCAAACTTGGTTACAATTGTTTTTCAAAATTTGTACCTCATGCAAGATTGAAACTGTAACATCTGGTGAACTCATTTATAGTATGAATGGGTGGTCACTTGATGGCAATGAATAAAATCATTCACAAGGTGAGCGATACGGGCTCATGTGAGTCTCTGGTTATTCTTCTATATCCATTCGGTTTGGCAATTCTAGCGTTTTTTTAAATGTACATGTAACATTGAACCTTATTAAATTTTAATTGGAGAAGTTAGGAGATAGAACGTTATCATTATTATTCATTTACTTTGTTTACGTTTTGAATGTTTACGTTTTTTTACATGTTGGTAAAAAAGTTATATTATTCAGCAAAATTATTAACCTGAATTATACTAAGGGTCGCACATTTTTCAAAGAAAAAGTATCACAAGGAAAGAATTTATTGTGGTCGTTACTCTGTGCAGACTCAATTATATTAAAAACTAATTTCCAACATAAAAGACTGTATATTTACTGATTTGTTTTACGAAAGGATGTGGAGTAAATCAACTTGAGACCATAACACATATGTTAACTCGGAGATTAATTCGTAATCAGCAGCATTAGAACCCAAACAAATAATCTCCATATTCAAAAAATGTTTAAAATGCATAAAACCAAACTAAATTTATTATGTTAAATAGGTAATAAGTTAAATACAAAAAAGAAGTGTAACATTATACAAAGAAAATCATTAAGATTTGTTTCTATTTTAAAGAAATGTATGTGTATTTCATCAATTTAATAATATCTAATTATAAATATGTTGTATCTTTTACTCCATATTTCAATATGTTGTACAGGTATTTCTTAATTTTGATAAATTAAAGTATAATATAATTATTTGTTTTTCTTTGTATTAAGTTAAAAAGTGTATAGCCGTATCATTTGTAGTGTAGCTGTCTATCACGTGAGCTTTTGGCATTACTTTACGTCTGTAGTCTGTCGGATCATCGTCTGCCGTGTGTTGTAACCTTTATCTTTAAAGAACTTTTTGAGAACCATTGAACAGTTCGAGCGATACTTGGTTTGATTCATACTTATGATTTAAAGAACAAGAGTTACCAAGTTCGGCTGTCCTGAGTTCCTATCGTTGTTTACGTTTGTCTTATTTGTGTTTTTCCTGTGTAGTTCCCGTAGTTCCCTAGCAGATTGTGGCATGTAATTATAATTTTCAGCCATTGTAGGTGTTTCCTGTTTTCCCTTTTATTTCGTTTTTTTACATTAATGGCAATCTTTCATCCAATATGAACTTAACTGAACATTAATGCAAATGGGAAATGGATATACAGATCTTCTTTAAGAGACCTACTGAGTGGATTTTAAATAAAACATTACAGTAATGAAACACAGGAGGTACTAACTAAGTCTTGTTTTTTTGTGCATAGCAATCATGAAACATGGATCTAGCGAGGATCTTCGTTTAACCAAAAACCCTGAGGAAATTGCATTGATATTCTATAGAACCGCTGAAAGAATTCACAGAAAACAGGAACTTATCAAATATTAACCAAGTATTGTTACATCAGTACTTACGCGTTATCCAAAATGGCCGTAACATTGAACCTGATGGAATATGATAAAGATGATCTAGAGAGACGCTGGCATTATATGATTTAGATGTGTTAAAACCCAAATTTGCATTAATTCTGTTTCGGAGGTTCTACCGAAACATTGCCCATTTCATTCATACCGGACAAAAGACATGACTGCAAGCACGAAACATATTTTGAAGGAACATAAAGGAAAACACCATTTTCACCAGCGGCTGAAATATTGCGGCAAAATCAAATAAACTGCATAGCAAGACGTCCACTCAAAATTCTACCAAACTTTAAAAGAAAAATGTTTTGCTCATATCGTTTCTACCGAACATAAAAATCACACAATATAGTTCAACATTGGAGAGTCAAAGTTTTCTTTATCTGCTCTGAAAGTTTTGAAGCAAATTTAATTGCACTGTAATGGAATGATGTTTGGAAGATCCTTTAGAATGATTGCTATTTGAGGTCCGATCTAACAAAATATTAGACCTTTTGGGAAAATCACAGTTTGATAATCTCATCTAAAAATTACTCGATCAAATACTTCCAAAGTTTACAGGAATGATGTATGAAAGTTCCTTTACAACAAGCGCTCATATTTTCCAATCCGACAAAAAAAAATGGCTGCCATATAGAAGCATTCATGTAGTTTAACACTGAACCCTATAAAATCATCATTTTCATCATTTTCTCTGAAATTATGAACGCAAATTTTACTAAGCTGTATCAAATAACAAAATACCGAAGTGACTGTGAATTTGGTTTCTGCATATGCGCATTTCGACAACTTATTTTTCTTCAGTTCAGATCAATTCAAATGATGGAGAAATTCATAGACCGAAATATGTGTATAGGCTGAAAGAGAACAAATTACCAATTGAAATGTTTTATAGAGTGTCTCTTATACCATCATACCTGGACCTATACCTCTACATTGACAACTCTGGACGTCTGAAAACAAAACTCTACGACAAGCGTGATGATTTCGACTTTCCAATAGTGAACTTCCCTTATTTGAGCAGTTATATTCCCACTTCTCCGGCATATGGTATGTACATTTCACAACTTATTCGCTAATGCCGTGCCTGTAGTTTGTACAGCGATTTTGTCAACAGAGCGAAATTACTGTCTCAAAAACTTATACATCAAGGGTATGTTCAGTCACTGTTGCAATTGTCACTACAGAAGTTTTACGGTCGTCACCACGATTTGACAGACCATTACAATGTTTCTGTTTCACAAATGAGAACAGATATCTTTGGGTAGATCCAGAGTTTGTTACCGGACTGACAAACACCGACTGTGACAAAACCGGACTTTTCACTGGTAGTGTGACGGGTGCCACGCGTGGAGCAGATCATGCTTTCCCTTCCGGAGCACCTGATGATACCTCAGTTTTATAGGGGTTCACACTGCTAGTGCTTTAGTTTTGTAGTGTTCTTGTTCATTTTTGTTTATTTGTTTTGTATTTGTCGTACTGTCTCAATTCGTGTTGCTGTGATTTGCCGTGATTTTGGTTTTATGATTTTAAAATTTCCCCTTTCCTCGTTCTTGCTTCGGTATTCGTTTGCCGATGTATTATAAAGATTACTAGTTTTGGTCGGATTCGACAAAAGCATGGCTGCCATTGTGGACATAGTTTAACATTTGATCCTATGTCATACTCATGCTTTATTTTCCTATTTTAAAATGCTTACGCAAATTCAAATTAACTATATTGGAATGATGTATGGAAGGACATTTACGAAAATTGTAATTTTTGGGGGAGCTGAAAAAAAAAATGATAACAGCGATGTACATAATTTAAATTATGTTATGATCATATCCTCTGAAACTACTGAAACAAATTCAACCAAACTTTACATAAATGATGATTTGGGGGTCCTTCGTAGATATTGTTCAATTCACCAGGAGCCAACTAAAACATAGTATTGTTTAAAATAGGAGCGTATGAAAAAAATATAATTTTCATGACCTGCTCTGCAAATATTGAAACAACTCATGAAAAATGTTTCGGAATGATATATGGAAGGTTCTATACAAAGTAATGAAAGAAAGATAACAGAAAACACTCAAAATGGTCGAAAATTACAATCACATGCCACAATCTTCCAGATTTCAGTACAAGAAAATCAATAAAATGACAAAAGACAAACATAGACGACAGGAATTTGGGATATGCTTGGTACAGGCACTGGCAAGAGCTATCGGTAAGGTTGACCTGGTTTATGGGTACCCAAATCCCCTTTTGTCCACCACGTTTCCCCATGCTATAATAAGCATACAAAGAAACCGTTCATGAGCACCTGATATCACGTTCGGTTTTACTGGAGTTCACACTGTGAATGCCTTTGTTTTGAATGTTGTAATTTCTGTTTCTGTGTTTTGAGTCTGTCTAACGTCAATTTTTGTTTGTGTCTGACGTCATTGTTTTCTTTGTTCTCGCTTTGGCCGTGTCTTTGGACTTCGATTGTTGTAAATTTCACCCCTTTGTTCTTTCGGTATTCTACTGTCTTTGTTTCAGTCGATTCTGACAAAAAGATGTCTTCAGCACAAAATTTAGTTAACATAGGACCTTATGGGAAGAACATTTATCTCTGAAATCTAAAGCCATTTCAACCAATCATGCAGGGTTATTGTATGCAAGGTCCTGTACATTCTGATCCAATTAAAAGTATGCCGCCAGCACAGATCATGATTTAACTTTGTATCCTCTGGAAAGATCATTTTGAATATCTGATCTGAAAATTTTGAAGCAAATTTGACTGAACTGTATTGCAATGATGTAAGGAAGGTTCTGTAAAAAAGTTGCTCATTTCAACTGAATATTACAAAAACAAGAATGCAAGTGAAGAACATTGCTTAACGCTAAAACATTTTTTTGGTCATCAACATAGGCATGGCGTAGAAGCATTTTGCTAGTTGAGCAAAATTAGTCTGTGCCCAGCCATAAAGTGTGTCAAGATTTTTTGTGCCAATCTAATCACTGTCAAGCTCTTTACTGTGTCCGCAATCACTTAAATTTTCAGTGGTCGACATGTTGGCGCTCGCCATAGGTCTTTATGTTAACATTATAAACATATAATGAATCAATTAAAACAAATTCAATAAAGAAGAGGTCAAAAGGGACCGGCCCATTTCCAAAAAATGTGTCAAAATGATCAAATATAATCTTTATCATTCATTTCATTGAGATGGGGATTGTTTTGCCTTATTTCTAAAAAAAATGATAACAGCGATGTACATAATTTGAATTATATTTTGATCATCTCCTCTGAAACCACTGAAACAAATTCAACCAAATTCTACAGAAATGATGATTTGGAGGCCCTTCACAGATATTGTTCAATTCACCAGGAGCCGACAAAAACATAGTATTGTTTAAAATAGGAGCGTATGAAAAAAATATCATTTTCATGACTTGCTCTGCAAATATTGAAACAACTCTTGAAAACTGTTTTGGACTGATATATGGAATGTCCTATTCAAATTAATGAAAGAAAGATAACAAAAACACTAAAAATGGCCAAAAATTACAATCACATGGCGCAATCTACCAGATTACAGCAAAAGAAAATCAATAAAATGACAAAAGACAAACATAGACGACAGGAATTTGGGATATGCTTGGTACAGGCACTGGCAAGAGCTATCGGTAGGGTTGAACTAGTTTATAGGTACCCAAACCCCCCTTTCTCAATCACGTTTCCCCATACTATAATAAACATACAAAGAAACCGTTCATGAGCATCTGATGTCACTCTCGGTTTCACTGGAGTTCACACTGTGAGTGCCATTGTTTTGAATGGTGTAATTTCTGTTTCTGTGCATTGTGTCTGTTTAATGTCATTGTTTTTGTGTCTGACGTCATTGATTTCTGTGTTCTCGCTTTGGCCGTGTCTTTGAACTTCGATTTTTGTAAATTTCACCCCTTTGTTCTTTCGGTATTCTATTGCCGTTGTTTCAGTCGATTCTGACAAAAAGATGTCTTCAGCACAAAACTTAGTTAACATAGGACCTTATGGGAAGAACATTTATCTCTGAAATCTAAAGCCATTTTAACCAATCATGCAGGGTTATTGTATGCAAGGTCCGGTACATTCTGATCCAATTAAAAGTATGCCGCCAGTACAGATCATAATTTAACTTTGTATCCTTTGGGAAGGTCATTTTTAATATCTGATCTTAAAATTTTGAAGCAAATTAACTGAACTGTATTGAAATGATGTAAGGAAGGTTCTGTAAAAAAGTTGCTCATTTCAACTGAATCTTACAAAAACAAGAATGCAAGTGAAGAACATTGCTTAACGCTAAAACATTTATTTGGTCATCAACATAGGCATGGCGTAGAAGCATTTTGCTAGTTGAGCAAAATTAGTCTGTGCCCGGCCATAAAATGTGTTAAGATTTTTTGTGCTAATCTAATCACTGTCAAGCTCTTTACTGTGTTCGCAATCACTTAAATTTTCAATGGTCGACATGCCGGCGCTCGCCATAGGTCTTTATGTTAACATTATAATATTTTACGAAAGGATATGGAGTAAATGAACATGAGACCATAACACATATGTTAACTCCAACTGCAACATATAAATGAAACAATTAGAACAATTTCAATAAAGAAGAGGTCAAAAAGGGCCGGTCCATTTCCAAAAAATGTGTCAAAATGATCAAATATAATCTTTATTATTCATTTCATTGAGATGGGGATTGTTTTGCCTTTTTCTAATGAAATTGTTCCAGCTAGCGTATGTTGACGTATTTGAAATAATGTGTACCGATATTTAAAATCATGAGGTCCAAATCGAGCTAAAAGAAAAGAAAGTAAAAAAAATATATTTGTGAGAGTTTGGCATAGCTCTATTTAGACCGTACTGTTAATTTCTTCTCTATCAGCTTTTACACTCATATCGACTCATGGATATCCTAATGTTTTGATTTGATCTGCACTGAAAAGACATAAGTTGTAGAAATGTGCATATGCAGAAACTAAATTAACAGTAACTTCAGTATTTTGTTATTTACAGATCTATTTAAAAAAAATCTTCTTTGTGCCTGAAAAAAGGTGTTTGACATTCTAACCCATATACAAAAGAATAATAACACAATTTCTCAAATTCAAAAGATAATTTGAAATTTATATAAATTCTTTGGGTACCCATACACCTTTCGTAAAATTTTTAACCCTACCGCTGGCTTTTGCTAGCGCCGGTACCAAGTCCGGCTGTCCCGAGTTTCTTTCGTTGTTAATGTTTGTCTGTTGTCTTATTTGTGTTTTTTCTGTGTAGTTCCCTAGCAGATTATGGCATGTAATTATAATTTTCAGCCATTGTAGGCGTTTCCTGTTGTCCCTTTTATTTCATTTAACTTTTCATTAAAATGTTAATTATAAAGATTCTGATCACCGAAAAGGGAATCTTTTAGGGATGTATTCTTCTGATGTTTCAGTCTCGTTGAAATCTCGTTTTGAAATAATTTAAAAATTATTTATATTTTATGTACAAAAGCAATGAATTAACAAAATTTATGTTTATCTTTAAATTGTATCAAAAAATTATTCATTTCTATCAAGTGGTTTCACTTTAATCTCAAACTGAAGATTAATGCCCTGATTGGCTGTTGGATTTATGTCAAATTTTCACAAAGTAGGGGTTGGGTTAGAAAAAAGCCATTTTATGAAAAAATGTGCACTTATGATTTATTTTTGCTTTTTTAAAACTAGTATCATATATTTTTGCAATAAAAAATCACAAAATAAATGAAGTTTAAGCTATAAGCTGTTAAAAAATTTTAGAAAATCTACATCTTTAATGAAATATGGAAATGCTGAAATAACCCTTAAAAAGCATGAAAATGGGACAAAACTTTTTTATATCGACACCAACATGATTTTTTGGGGCTGAATTTGTTCATTCCTTCTATTTAAAGCTTTTCAGAAAGTATGAGAAAAAGTTAAATACTCTAAGCTAGATTTTTTCAATGAAAGTAGTAAAAAAATGCGCAAAAATGCATAAAAATGCTCCAAAGTGCTATAATTGTTCATTTTCAAACAGCTGTAGCAAAATAATTTGCACAGCAACCTATGAATTTTTCTTTATATATCGAATTTATAGGGTAAGAACATTGGAAAAATCAAGGTTTGAAAAAAAGTTAAATACTTTAAAATTTTGGCTCCTCAAAAGGGTACATCCTTAAGAGTCTAATGAGCTATTTTTTATGCTTCTATGATAAAAATATCGGAAGGAGTACATTGCAAGAAACGTGTATCCACTTGTGGCCGCTTGTTGTTCTCTGTGTCATTACTGATTATTTGACATGTTTCTAATCTCTGTGTCTACATTTCTCACACAGTATCAAGGTCTCGCATCTGGCAATTTTGAAGAAAATCTTCTTACCAACATAAGAGTTTTTTTTTACCATTTATTTGTCAAAACTTTGTGTTTTTATACATTTTGTCTTGTATTTCAAGAACGATTCAAGATGGCGTTAGTTTTGACAGCAAACAATTATCACTATTCCAATGACTCATGGAGAGAGTTATCTGAGAAGTCGGTATCTCATCCAAGATGGTCCACCAGTGGAATTAATTTTTAACATTAGACCCTAAGGGAAAACACACGTAGAGATTTCTGATAAAAAATTTTCAAATTAGAATCAAGTTACAATTTGCCCATCGTTAGCCATCCTTTGAAAAATGTGCCCGGGAAATTCCAATAGGATCCAAGATTGGCGCCAGTTGAAAACATAGTTTTAGAGTAGGCAATATATGATCCTTGTCTATAAGCATACTAGGAAAATTGATCCTATGACTGTCTATGTCTGCCATTTTCCAGATAGGCGATATAGGCTCCTGAAAGCCTCTTGATGTTTTTTTTTTTCTTTTTTTTACCTTTGTCTTGATTTGTGTTACATCTGATTTGCTGGTTTTTTTTCTAATTTTTTTTGGTTTAATTTTTTTTATATTTCTTGCTCTTTGTTTGTTTTTTTTTTTTGGGGGGGGGGGGTGATTTTTGATTTTAGATTTTCTGGTTTTCTACCTTTTGTTTCGGTAGCCGTGTGCGGTTGTACTCTGAAATCGCTTGACGCTTGCTCTCATAATATTAAGATTTTTTATCACTGCCATATTGATGACACTTGTAAGGGGTTATGGGAATTTGACTTTCTCCGATAAACCACCAAATCAACTTGGTATTGAATTTCTGGTTTTCTACCTTTTGTTTCGGTATCCGTTTGCGAATGTACTCTGAAATCACTTGACGCATTGCTCTCATATTATTAAGATTTTTTATCACTGCCATATTGATGACACTTGTAAGGGTTTTGGAAATTTGACTTTCTCCGATAAACCACCAAATCAACTTGGTATTGCAACTGTTTTGTAACGGCTTAATGGATGCTTTCATATGTGGTAGGTTAATTGTCTATGTCAGCCTTTTTTCAGATGAGCGATATAGGCTCTTGCAAGCCTCATGATTTTTGTTTTTGTTTTGTCTTTGTATTGATTTATCGCAATGTAAAAGTACAAATACTGTTCCCTTACATAAACTTTTGAAATGCAGGCTCCCTTTAGATCAGACTTAAATAATACAGGATTATCCAATATGTCTAAGTGTGGGATATTTGAGCATGCTGACTAAGTTTTTAATTAAGGGTAGATATATTTCAGTTATGGTGGACTCTTTATAATACCCCAACCCGTAGGGATGGGAATATAGTGATCAATAACGTCCGTCCACCCGCCTGTCTGTCCATCTTACCTTCCTGGTACCAAAAGATAAAAAGGGTATGCCTTGACGCAGTTTTCTCAAATTTTTATATGCTACTTTTTACTATGAAATTGAATGGTCAAGTTTGATTTCGACGAAATAACCGTTTCTCGTTCTAGACTAATTTGTAATTGATTGTTAAAAATGCAGTTTTTGTGCTTACTGATTATAAAAGATAATAATCTAGCTTTCTCAAATTTTATTACGATACTCCTATCATAAAATGGAGGTTATGTTCAATTTTCACGTAAATCGTCTTTGTCGTTCAAGAGTTTTTAATCCTTAATTTTTCAAAAAATGCCATTTTTCCGTTTCCATATGACGAAAAGAGAAAGCTGTGATGACATGACGGTCAGGTTCGATTTTGAAGAGATAACCATTTGTCGTTCAAGAATGCAAATTGTTAAATAAAGTGCAATTGTTCCTTTTCGTTTGATTATAAGAGAACGCTTTAACGCAAGATTCATGTTATTTCCTACTATATAATAATCCAAAGTTCTTTTCCAACAAATATAACGTTTGTCTTTCAAGAGTTGTTTCCCTTGATTCTAAAAAAAAAGTTTGCTTTTTCCAAATGGACAAAAAGAACGCTTTAATGTAGCTCTCGCAAACTAAATATGCTATTTCCTACTACAAAGTAAAGGTAAAGTTTGATTTTAACAACATTTCCATTTGTCGTTCAGGACCTGTGATTCACCGTGGCAGAGATACATACTCTCTTTATAGTTTTGTTCTGGTTTACTTATTCGTGAGAGAATTTCACA
This sequence comes from Modiolus philippinarum, assembly GCA_002080025.1. NCBI lineage: Eukaryota > Metazoa > Mollusca > Bivalvia > Mytilida > Modiolidae > Modiolus > Modiolus philippinarum. The sequence continues at coordinate 26,221 of MJUU01002846.1, read as the reverse complement.
TATGAATATATTTACATACTTTCAAATTTTGGCATTTGATATTTTGTAATGTCAAAAATAATATTTATAGTGCCCACTTCTCACTATATTATTTTTCCAAGTTTTCTAACAATCATCTTGATGTGTATCCAGTGTTGTCTATATGTTGTAATCATTCACTAGCTTAAGACACTAGTGCTTTTATCGGGCAACAGATGACGGTGATTGTAAGAGCACTTTGCCAGTTTTATTTTTGTGTGTTGACGATCCCGCGTATGTAACCCGAAAAGACATAGATGAAGCATTTATCAACAATTAGTGAAGATTTTCGTTCAAACCAATGCAAAGGCCGTCTTGAACTTGCTATGGGATATGAGCAAATGTCATTGTTGAAGGCCTCATTGTTACTTCAAAATAAGAACAGCAACAAATGCGTTGTTTCTTTGCTTGGTTCTACCATATATTTGTGGAGACTTTGCTTGTGTGCATTTACTCCATATTCTCTCATTGTTAATTGTGTGCGAATGATTTATAAAAAATGCATTTTTTCTCGTATCTGGATGATTTTAAGCAGCTTTCTTAAATTTTAATATGGTTTTTCCTACTGTAAACTTAAGGTCAAGTTCAGTTTCGATGGAAATTGCATTTGTCGATAAAGAGTTAGTTTGCCTTTGATTATTAAAACAACACGATTTTTCCCGTTTCCATCGGATAAAAAAAGAGAAAGCTTTCACAGCTTTTTCAAAATTTAATATCTTATTTCCCTCTCCATTGAAATAAAAGTCAAGATCGGTTTATAATAAAATGCATTTGTTATCCAATAGGTCTTTGCCATTAATTGTTAATAAAATGCAGTTTCCGTTTCTGAATGATAAAAATGAAATACCTAAATGCAGTTTTCTCAAATTTTAATTCTATTTACTCCTTTTAATTTAAGGTCAAGTTTGATTTCGACAAAATGCTTTCCCGTTCAAAAGTTTTGCCCTTGATTTTAATGAAAAAAAAACATGATTTTTTCCCATTTCCAGTTCACTCCGGCAATCGATCTAGATCAAAGCCTGAAAAAATTTAAAGGAATTTCCGTTTTGGAGGAACGAAAAATGACAATTTCAAAGCCTATGGCATTCTGTAATGGTGCTGTTTCGAGGTGATTAATCGAAAATACAAAATCTAAAGATCTCATCACACCTTTTGACAATTTCCAATTGTCGCATTAAAAAAGTTTATGTATCTTTAACCAACTGAGAATACTAGTGCTTATGGCAGTAGGAGATCGAATCATTTCATAAGGAGGACATGGGATGTAAATTTAATTTTCATGCAATATAACATCCTTGTCTATTAGTATACTAGAAAATTAAATCTTTTAACTGTCTATGCCAGTCAATTTTCAGATGAGCGATAGAGACTCATGGAAGCCTTTTATTTATTTTTTTTTTTTGTTACTCCATTTGTGTAACATCTGATTTGCTTTTTTGCATTTTTGGGGGAGGGAGGGTGTTGATTTTTGATGTTCTGCTTTTCTACCTTTTGTTTGGTATCCGTTTGCGGATGCACTCTGAATAGCCGCATTGCTTTCATAATATTTAGATTTTTGATCACTGTCATAATGATGACACTTTTGAAAGGGTAATTGAAATTTGACTTTCTACGATAAACTCCCAAATCATAGACTATACTTGGTATTGCAACTGCTTAGTAACCGCTTGATGGATTGGTTATAATGTAAAAGTATCAATATCATTCCCTTACATGAACGTTTGAAACGCAGGCTCCATTTAGTTCTTTTTACTGTTTCATTCTATTTGCCCCGAAACACGCGACAGCATAACGAAATTTACTGTATCTTATGCAACCTCGGTATTTTTGTATTTTTACATTTAGTCTGCAATACTCAGTTAATTTAAATAGGTTTTAAGAAATCCATGAAATAAACAACAAAAGGACAAAGCCCCTTTAGAAATGTAATTTCTGCGTTTACTAGTGATAAAAAGAAAATGCTATAATGCAGCTTTCTCAAATTTTATTATGTTACTCCTATTAGAAAATGGAGGTAATGTTCAATTTTGACGTAAATCCTATTTGTCGTTCAAGAGTTGTTAGTCCTTAATTGTTAAAAAATTCCATTTTTTCCGTTTCCAGACGATGAAAAGAGAAAGTTGTGATGCAGCTTTCTCAATTTTTAATATCTAACTCCATTCTATAAATGAAGGGCAGGTTCGATTTTGAAGAAATTACCATTTGTCAAGAATTATATGCCTAAAAGTAGTGATGGATTACTTGTTCTGGGACAAGGATTACAAGGATTTTCCAGGATTATAAAGGAATGTGTGGTATGTATACGTCACTAAGATGGCGTCGGATAAGAATTCAAGATGGCTTCTGTTAGGAATTCAAGATGGCGTCCATTAGGAATGTTAGGAATGTGTGGTATGTATATTCAAGATGGCTTCTGTTAGGAATTCAAGATGGTGTTGCCATAAGGAATGTGTACCATAAGGAATGTGTAGTATGTATAAGTCACTAAGATGACATCGGGAAAAAATTATAAGCACAAATGATCGAAATGTTAAATCCTGCTTATATTGAACAAAACTTGCAAAAGTTAAGCAACAATTGTTTAGTAGTATGAGTGTCAATTTTTTCTGTGGAAATCTACTGACATTAAGAAATGTCGATGCCATAATTCATCAAGTGAATTGCCTTTGCGTAAAACCTCATGGTTTATCAAAACAAATCTCTGACATTTACCCGTGGGGTGATATTTACTCAAAACGACGTCCACATCGTAACAGAAATCTCGCCACTGTCGAGGATAGAGGAACCCCAGGATCTATTGTTGCATTCGAATCAAGAAAAGACGGACAACCCAATATTATCTGTTTTTTAAGTCAGTGGGATTTTGGATCCCCAGGACAAAATTGTAGAAGTATTCCACCTTACAAAGACACGAGAGAAAATCGAATTAATTGGTTTAGTCAGTGTCTTTTACAGTTATCTAAGTTACCTATTGAATCTGTTGGAATACCATATCGTATCGGTTGTGGTTTGGCGGGGGGAGACTGGAAAACTTATCTCAAGCTTATATTAGATTTTTCTCAGTCGAGTGGAATTAAAGTGATAATAGTCATACCAAAATGGAAATAGACACAGAGACATTTTGCTTGAATTTATGTTCATTCAACCCGATCCATGCATCGAAAATGTTTTGCATCGATAGAGAACGAACATTTGCAAACTGGCCACAACAGATGGTCCAAAAACCAAAAGATCTCAGTCGAAATGGATTTTTTTACACTGACATCGGTGACAGAGTGACATGTTTTTACTGTAATGTGACATTAAAACAATGGGAGACACTTGATTGCATTGAAACAGAGCATTTAAAATGGGAACCAAACTGTTTGTTTGCCAAGATGGTATCAGCCAAGACGTCATCTTTTACAAGGATGTGAAAATATGTGGCGAATTTCGAAAATTCAAACTATGTAAAATACTTCACATCTGAAGGAATTCAAGCACGGCTAATTGATGTTGTTTGAATGCGAAATCGTTAAGCAAGATTCATAATCGAAAGAGTGTTGAGAATGGAAGGTACATCCAAAGCACGTCTCCCTCGTTTTGTCATTCACATGTACTTGCTGAAGTTTGCTGAAAAAATGAGAGTGGAAGTTAGCAAACTAGCCACGGAACATTGTTATGGATGTTTAGTTGATCATCCTAGTCAAACGCATCACACCTGTTTGATGTGGTCAGAAAATGAACATTTGGATGCTTATTTGGACGAGGCGTTTCACGGTGTAAATCGTGAAGCAGTTTTGGCAGCATGGCGCAGCGACCTTGAAAAAGTAGAAATGTCCGACAACCATCGAGATGCAGTTTGTTCAATAATTCAAGAAGGGGAATATGTCAATGAGTGTGCCACTAAGGAAGTCATTTATTCCATGTTGGACAGTATGATAAAACTAGAAAGATGTTTCACTTCAGATTCAGAGACACATTAGAAATGACTTCTATCGGACAAAACACGAGCTACCTGAAAACACTTTACCAAATGAATGATTTCCACAAAAAACTTTTAATTGAATTGAGTACCTCCAATCAGCTACAAACACTTTCAAACATAGCGGAAAAAATACTTTATAGAGACATTCCAGTGACAGATTCAACAAAAATGAGATTGACACCATACAAAAGAATCGTTCGTTTGATGGGAAGATATTTTCTTACTGACGATATGATCAAACGACTAATATTACACAACATTGGACTTCTGTCGCCTCTCATTGAACCAATTTTAAACCTTCTCAATGAAGACTGAAATAAAGTTGAAGATGTTGTTCCAAATAACTTTCGCCGTGAAACGATCATATGTACATTTACTTCATACTTTGTCCTGTTTTCTAAGGATATATAGTCGTATAATGAACGTTTATTTGACATTTTATTGTATGTGATTTGATGAGGACAGTCATAGGTTTGTAATCATAATTTTGTAGATTGACCATTGTTAAATATCATCATATTGTGTAAATAAATAAATAATCATATTTGATTTTTTTTTATTGATTTTACATATAAGTACATCTAACTTGTGAATTATTGTTTCATTCCATTATATCGGCTTTGTCCATCTTTTTATTTTAATCGGTTTCAGATCATGGTAAGAAAAGATTCAAAACTTAAAACACTTCAGAAAATATATTATGGTTTATCAAATGGAGGAGCATATGTTGGTCCCGACAAGCTGTACAAAATTTTGAAATCAAAAGGTATTAGAAATATTGGGAAACACACGGTTAGACGATGGTTACAAAATCAGGACGCATACAGTCTCCAAAAACCTGTTCGAAAGTCTTTCCAGAAAGCTAAAGTTGTAGTATCAGGAATCGATCATCAGTTCGATGCAGATTTGGCGGATGTTTCTAACATATCACACGAAAATGATGGTTTTCGCTTTCTATTGTTTGTCATCGATGTCTTTTCAAAGTATCTTTGGATAGAGCCCCTGAAAAATAAAACGGCAAAAATTGTAGTAAACGGTTTTGAAAACGTTTTCAAACAAGGAAGAATTTGTAAAATTTTGAGGACAGATGCAGGATCCGAATTTACGTCAAAAATAACAAAAACATATCTTCAAAAAAAGGGTGTGTATCATTTCACAACTCAAAATTCAAACACTAAAGCAAGCGTGTGTGAAAGAGTAATTCAGACAGTGAAAAACATGATGTATCGATACTTTACTAAAAATAGAACACATCGATACCATGATGTCTTGCAAAATTTGGTCGCAAGCTACAATGCAACCCCACACAGAAGTCTAAATAACGTAGCTCCCAGTGACGTCAACAAGAAAAACGAAGCAGACATTTGGGCTTTCATGTATTTGAGAAAGGGAAAGAATAATAAAAACATCAAACCATATCACTTTAAAATCGGTGATTTAGTACGAATTTCTCATAAGAACATGGTGTTCGATAGATCCTACGATGAACATTACACTAAAGAAATTTTCAAAGTCAGAAGCCGTTTTCGCATGCAAGGTATCCCCATGTATAGACTCAAAGATTTCATGGACGAAAATATTACAGGAAATTTTTATGAATCCGAGATGCAGAAGGTACACAAGGATGTAGACAGTCTTTGGATTATCGAAAAAAAAATACGAAAGCGTAGAAAAAATGGGAAAATCGAATGGTTGGTAAAATTTGATGGTTGGCCCGATAAATATAACCAGTGGGTAGTAGCAGATGAGATCAAAGATCCAACAAACGTTTAGAAGATGAGCATGTATGTGATTTTAAGTAGCAATAAATCTATGGAGTACTTTCCACAGAATAAAGCATATAAGTTTAGGTCACATTTAAATTTGCCGCTTATTTTGGATGGTTCGTGGAAAGTTGCCCTGGTGGAGGTAGACATTACTTCTACACTATCAAAGACAGATCCACTTTACTTACATTCGAATATTTGTGACGAGTCGGTAGTCAATGGAGAAAGAAAACCACTTCTCAGACGTTGCACATCTACAGGCGTTGGAATCTGGACTGACAGTTTCCCTTTACTTCATTATGTTCCTGTAAAATTAAAGGAAATATATGAAATCGAAATTGTTATAACAGATGATCACGATAAATTGTTATCATTTTTGGACCAACCTTCTACGGTGACACTTCACTTTAAGTCATTCCCTTTTTCCTAACTATGGATGTGCGAAAGATGTACGTTCCTAACACACAAAAATGGATAAATTTTTATGAGAACGTTGGAAAAAATGGACATAACTTCCACGCAATCCAAAACAAACAAACATATGGGAATCAAATAGGGGGTTCTTTAACGGGAACTCAGAATTCTTTCATGATTCCTGTTGGGAATATTGAGAAGAGAACACAAGATCCATCAAAAGACGTTAAAGTAGAATTAATTTCACCAAGTGAACAATCACTCTTGCAAGCCAAGGAAGAAATCAAAGAGAAACGAGTTTATAAGAAAAGATCATCACCAAAAAAAGCTAAGTCTACAAAAAGACGTCGAACTGTGAACATCTCAAAAAAGGGATCCAACAGAAAGATTAAAGGAAAAAGGAATAGGAAGAACGTTAAAAAGATTCAAACGATTAAAGTAAAAAACAGAAACTCCAAAAATCGTAAAACAATCAAATCGCTACCAAAAGACATATTTAATGAATGATGGCATCCCTAACAACAGATGAAATGCAAGAAGCTCAACCAAGTGGATTAGACATTTTTTCTATCCCTCCATACCAGACAGCTGTCGAACGCATTTATTTTCAAGAAGTTCGAACGAGTTCACAACTGAGTGGAAATACACCATTAGAATTTGTCGTTTCTGGACAAAATGGCTTAGAATATGTTGACTTAAGCAGAACTAAAGTATATGTGAAAGCAAAGATCAAGCATGGTGATGGAAAAGCACTTGCAGCTACAGAATTTGTTGGTCCGATCAACTTGTTCTTACATTCGATGTTTTCTCAGGTAGACGTTACCTTACAAGGGAAACTTATTTCAACTGCAACAACTTATTATCCATACAAAGCAATGATACAGACTTTATTATCTTATGGAGAGGAAGCTAAAAAAACGCAGCTTGGAGCACAACTATGGGAGAAAGACACCCCCGGTTTTTTGTCGGCTTTTGATGTACAGAACTCTGGCAATAAAGGCTTATATGAGCGATCTAAATTGTTCTCTGAATCTAAAACTTGTGATATGTCAGGAAATTTACTGAGTGACTTATGCAGTATTGATCGCTTTATCTTGAATCAAGTCGGTATCAACGTAAAGTTATACAGATCTAGACCAGAATTTTGTCTCATAACAAAAGAGGCAAATCCAAATTTCGAGGTGATCATTGATGATATTGTTTTAAAAGTATGCAAGTTGCAAATAAATCCTGCCGTCATCGTCGCACATGCCCAAAGGTTACAAACATCAATAGCAAGATACCCGTTTACGAAAACGCAAATCTTACCTCTGAATATTCCTAAAGGGACATTGAACATAAACTTTCCAGACTTATTTCTGGGATCCTCCCCATCACGAGTGGTCATTGGTTTTGTAGATGCAGAAGGAGCAGCTGGTAGCTTCACGACGAATCCTTTTGACTTTCAACACTTTAATCTACAAAAAATTGGATTATATGTCAATAACATACCAGTTACAGGCAACGTTTTACAGCTTAATTTCGATACTACAACCGGCAGTACTATAATACCTGGATACGACGCCCTGTTCCAGGTATCAAACAAATACAACAGAGATGCAGGAAACCAAATAACTCGTAGTGATTTTGCCAAAGGTTACGCATTATACTGTTTTGAAATAGAACCTCAGTTCGGCGATCCATCAAACTATTTGAATCTGGTAAAACAAGGGAATGTTAGACTAGAAGCTCAATTTGGTACTGCCCTGGCCAAAGCAGTCACGTGTATCATTTATTCAGAACAACAAGGAATCTTTGGTATTACTGCAACTCGTACTATTGAATTAGAATGAACACTGCTCAGTTAAAGCAAATAATAGACTGTGATCGCGATTTCAAAAGACAAGTGATTGGTGTTTTTGCATCTGATCAAATACCTAACGGTGTAATGAGACAATGTGGAATAATATTGAATACACATCCAATATCGCAAGCAGGACAACACTGGATTTCATTTTATGAAAATGAACATGGTGGATTAGAATACTTTGATTCTTACGGTGACCACCTTGATGAATATTCTCGTGACATACAAAGCTTTGTCAGAAGATATGACAATGTTATCACAAATACGACCAGATTTCAAGGAGATAAAACAATGGTGTGTGGACAATATTCACTCTTTTTTCTGGGGTGTAGGATAAAAAAGAGAATGACATTCAAATCAATCATTGATATATTCAGTAGTGACTATGATTTAAATGACCAATTTGTATATCAGTTTGTAAATGAGAACTTTTGTCATTGTTCATATGCTTTTGTAAGAAAATGTCAAATATGTGTTTGTAAAAGATAAAAATATTATTTACATGTTTACCTTATCATTACATTACTCACCGGATGTAATCGTTACTCACCCACATAACCACAAATACGCCACTCACCAACATTAATAATTCATTATCACACGAACCTTTCGTCGACATGGAGGTAGCTGAAAAACAAGAGGCAACCTTAAAATTTTACTCACCAACAACTATATTTTTAGTTGGAGGAAGTGGAACGGGAAAAACCATGTTAACAAAGAAAATCTTAGAACATGCAGATGGAATGTTCCAAATTCCTCCCTCTAGTATATTTTTCTGCTATGCTGTATGGCAACCCTTATACGACGAAATAAAGCAAAGTGTGCCAACAATTATCTTCCACAAAGGTCTCCCTTCAATGGATGACCTGAATGAATGGGGTAGTGAGGATGGTCATAAACTGTTGGTTTTAGATGATTTAATGGTAGAAGCTGCCGACAGTACGGAGCTAGTGCACATGTTATGTGTAGGTTCTCACCATCATAATATTACGGTAATGCACTTGCTACAGAATATTTTTCACAACGGGAAATCTATGAGAACGGCTTCATTGTCTGTTCATTACATAATACTTATGAAATCTAAACGCGATATTTCTCAAATTGGTATTCTTGGTAGACAGATTTTCCCGGGGAGATTGAAATATTTTATGAGTTCATATTTGAGCGCTACAAAACATTTATATGGGTACATTTTACTAGATATTTCTCCTCACAGTGACGATACATATCAGTTGCGCACTAACATTCTTCCAGGACAGGACCCCATAGTGTATGTGCCAGAAAAATGAAAAAATACGAAGGATTGGTAAAATATTTGTTAAATGCTAGGGATAAGAAACGTGTCATAGATGTCATCTCAAAAGAACAGTTGCAAAGTATAATAGAAATAGTATATAATGTTATACGTGGTGTGTGTCCAATTTCTGAAACAAATAAAAACTCGCTTAAAATCCATAAAACGATCATACGTAAATTGATTGTTACTAGATTAACACTTACAGAACGGAGACGGCGTTTAAAGAAAATTGTGAAAATTTTACCTATCTTTTTGAAGGCGTACTTACGTTATGTCGCGTGAAATGATATTGATTCCTAAGTATAAATATGACGGACTTATCAAGCAAATCGAAAATAAGAAGAATTCCGAAAACAACAATACAGAAACAGTTGATGTGGAAAAGGTAGAACATTTCAGTAAAGTCCAAGAGAATGAAAAACAAGACATAAGTAATTTGGATAAAAAAAAGAAGATAAAACAAAGCCTTACCTGACGATGAAACCCGCCAATTTTCTGAAAAGAAAACAAAAAACGAAAAAAATAAACACAAAAACGGATGCTAAAGACACTACAAACAGATCGGTAATCAAGAAGAAATGGTTGAAATTTAAAATATGAAGTTATGCCAGGAATTTGAGGAATGTACGTAAATTCTTTCTTAATTGAGATCTCGCTAACCATTTCATCACTTTTCTCCTGACTGTCCAACATGGACGACCACTTTTTGAAATATTTAGTTAAACGTTTTCCATCAGGAAGCGATCGGCTACAGAAATTATTTCAAGAATTCAAGAAACAAAATGTTCAAAATGACAATATCGATTTTAGTGATTGTGATGAAGAAGAATTGATCAAAGCTGCACACCTGGCAGAATGTAAAAACAAACGAAAGCGAAGTTCAGATTATGGAGAAGATGTCGAGTCGAAAGTACGAAAAATTGAATACAAATGCGACATATGTGACAAAGTATATACACGGAGACACAATCTACTCCGTCACATTCGAAGTCACAAACAAACCTTTGATTGTGTGAAATGTAAGAAAAAATTCAATCGATCTGACAATTTGAGAACGCACGAAAAACTTTGTAAACAGAAAAATGCAAAAAATCGGCATGGAAAAGGAGAGTAATAACTTTACCTGCAAACACTGTGGGACAATTTGTGATGATTACGAAATGTTGTTTGAGCATGTGTCATCTCATCATCCATTAAACAAGTCTGTCAACCAAACAGGCGGTCATGTTGAAGAAAATACTGAAACTACAGCATCCGAGGTGAAACCTAAACAAAAGAAAAAAAGACAACAAAAAATAAAAAGTGCTCTTAATGATACCGTTAGCCAAGTGGAGGTAATTCCGGAAGGTGGCGAAAAATACGACTTGTTACAGTTTTTTTCTAGTGCTAAAGAAGATGTTAAACAGGTAGTTGATGATAGAAAAAAAAGCTTGAGAGATATTAAATGGTACTTAAATGTGAGAGTTCAAATGGAACGTGATGTTGACAATGGTCAGAAAGACAAGACGGTGCCGCATTTCAGAAGTAAGAATTATGTTTCATTATTAAACGATGATCAGTTTGATCATAATTTAAACGAAGCTTTGCAATCAATGAATAGAGCATTGGAAGAATTCATCCACAAAGGATCTAACTGGGTAGTTAGAAAAATTATGTCCTTAGAAATTAGAACAGTAAAATACTCACCAATCTCTGCTTCATCTTACATGGAATTGCCTTCTAAAATACGAAATTGCAAAGGTGTTGTAAATATTAAGAACGAGGATCAAAAGTGTTTCTTGTGGTCTGTGCTGGCTGCCATACACCCTGTCATGTCGCATCCAGAACGTGTGTGTAACTACACGCCCTATGAAAATGAATTGATCACGACAGACATAGAATACCCACTTGCTTTGAATCAAATAGAAAAGTTTGAAAGGCAGAATAACTTTTCAATTAATGTTTTCGGCTATGAAGAAGAAGAAATTTTCCCCTTGTACTTATCGAAACAAAGCAATGGCTACAAAGAAATCGACCTTTTGTATGTAAGTTGCGAGAATCGATCTCATTACTGTTGGATAAAAAACTTCAACCGATTTCTGCGCCAAACGAGCAAATGGAACACACATTACTTTTGCAGAAGATGCTTACATGGTTTCACCAAACAATCTCTTCTAGAGGAGCATCAACCTTATTGCAATCAATTTGATTTTCAGAAAGTCGAGTATCCAAAAGAAGGTCAAAATAATCTGGAGTTCAATGATTTTCATAAAAGATTAAAAATTGGTTTTGTGATTTATGCCGACTTTGAATGCTACTCAAAGAAAATTCAAACGTGCTCTCCCGACCCGGCGAAACCATCAACGACATACGAAACTAAATTTGAGCCATGCGGTTATTCGTATTGTGTAATATCTACCAACGATAACTTATCCAAGCAGCCCGTCGTGTATCGTGGTGACAATGTAATTGAAAACTTTTTCAAAGATATGGAGAAGGAAGAATGTTATATCACAGAAAAACTATCGGACCCAGAGAAATTAATCATGAGTGAAGAAACGGAACGGCAATTCCAAATGGCCACGCATTGCTATGTTTGTGGTCAACGCTTCTCCGAGTACAAAATTAAAGTCAGAGATCACTGTCATATTGGAATGACGGGGGATTCTAGTTCTCCCAATTATACCAACTATAGAGGTGCGGCTTGTCAATCTTGTAATTTGAATCTCCAGGAACCTTCTTTTATACCAATTATGTTTCACAACGGAAAAAATTTTGACATTCATTTGCTGTTACAGAGAGCAGATTGTTTTCGGGACAAAAAAATTTCGTGTATTCCAAATAATATGGAAAAATACATTTCTGTCACAATTGGAAAATTGCGTTTTTTAGATACTTATCAATTTATGTCATCGTCCTTGGAAAAGCTTGTAGACAATCTTGCCAACGAAGGACTTGCACATTTCCTCCAGTTTCGAAAAGAGTATCAATCAGACGACGTAGCCAAATTATTGTTGAGAAAAAACGAATTTCCATATGACTACATAGACTGTGAAGAAAAATTCTATGAAAGACAATTGCCGCCAAAAGAGATGTTTTACAATCGTTTGATCGATGAACCTATCAGTGACGAAAATTACGATCACGTGACTCAAGTTTGGAAAGTTTTGAACATGAAAACATTAGACGACTTACACGAAGTGTATGTTAAGTGTGATACGCTGCAATTAGCCGATGTTTTTGAACGTTTTCGAGACATTTCTATTGAAAATTATGGTTTAGATCCCTGTCATTTCTACACTGCTCCGGGGTTAGCATGGCAAGCAGCATTAAAAATGAGTGGTGTTACTTTGGAATTGATTACAGATCCCACTATGTACAACATGATAGAGCTTGGTACCCGAGGAGGGATAAGTATGATCAGTCAAAAATATGCAAAAGCCAATAATCATTACATCAAAGGATACGACGAAACCAAACCGTCCTCTCATAAAATGTATCTAGATGCCAACAATTTGTACGGTTGGGCGCTCTCAGAGCCCCTACCGACCGGGATGTTTAGATTTTTAGAACCAGAGGAGATAAAGAGGTTCGCTGTTCATAAAATTTCCGAAGATTCTAAGGAGGGTTACATTTTGGAAGTGGACTTAACATACCCCCAGGAGCTCCATGATCATCACAATGGATACCCGTTGGCACCTTGTCATAAAAAAGTTACGGATGAGGAACTATCCCCTTACAGTCGACAACTTTGGAAAGATTTAAATGGGGAAAACAAGTCAAGAGCCAATATCGAAAAACTTATTCCTACGCTAGAAGATAAAAATAATTATATACTGCACTATCGAAACTTGCAATTGTACACTGAATTAGGCATGAAAGTTACCAAGGTCCACAGAATTTTAGAATTTCATCAGTGTTCGTGGTTGAAATCTTACATACAATTCAATTCCAAGAAAAGGCAACAGGCGAAGAACGATTTTGAGAAGGATTTCTACAAACTGATGAATAACAGTGTTTTTGGTAAGTTTTTTTAATACGTTTAGGATTTAATTTTAATTTGTAAATGAAAATCGAAGCAATAATTCTAAAATCCAAAAGACAAGAAAAGTATCACATATAGAAATTTGATAAAATATGATGATAACACAATCATTTAATTGTGGCTTCGGTCATGATTGGGGTTTCCTGTCGTCTCTTTTACTAACAATACAAACTGTGCGACAGATTACAAGTATTATTTGTTGATGTAGCTAGTAAATGTGATGGTACATTATAAAACTACAAAAGTACTTTCCAATTTTTTATAGGTAAAACGATGGAACAGTTACGGAAACATCGAAATGTTACCTTGGTTCATGACAAGAAGAAATTACTGAAATACACTGCAAAACCGTCGTTCGACCATTTTCAGATATTTAATGAACACCTTGTTGGAGTGGAGAACAAGAAAGTAAATCTCTTCCTGAATAAACCTATCTATGTTGGCCAGGTCACTCTTGACTTGAGTAAAAAGCTCATGTATGAATTCCACTACCGCTACATGAAGGACATGTATGGAGATAGAATTAATCTACTTTTTACAGACACAGGTACGTTTTATCGTCAAAACGAAGAACAGCAATCTAAATATTCGTTTTTTTTTTTCTTTAAATCAAATTTTTATATCATAGAATGAGGAACGTCAATGTTTAATGGAGCATTTTTATACTTTCAGATAGTCTTTGCTATGAGATAATGACCAAAGATGTGTACGAAGACCTAGAATCCTTGAAACAACATTTCGACTTTTCTGGATATCCGACAAATCATCCCTTATTTTCAACAGAAAATAAGAAAGTTCCAGGCAAACTAAAAGATGAACTTGAAAGTAAATATATTTATTGATTTTTGACGTTTTTTAGCGAATTGTTAGTAATGTTTTTGAATATTTTAACATCTTTTCCCAGCATATTTAAACAAACTTTTTAATCTAATTTTACTCATGTTTGCATATTATTTATGCAAAACTTACAATTGATAAAGTGTATTACGTTTGAACCCAGAAAAATGTGGGGTAAGGGTTTTATTTGACACCCTTTCATTTCGAAGTAAAATGTTGCTTTTTTATAAACAGACCGTTTAAACAGTGGGAAGATTGTTATGCAATGATTTGGTTGTTCAATTGAAAAGTGTCTGGAAATTAATTGATCAAAAAGTATAACTTATAGTAAAATTTTATACCAAATTTATTCATGTTTCAAAGGTTATCAGGTTTCGAATTGGGTTGAAGTTAAAAGGGTGATGTACAAGAAAAAAAACCCTTAACCCACCTTTTCTATAATAAGTTCATGACAATATATAAAATATAAAAAAAAATGTAACTTAAATAAAAGCTTAAAAAACAAACACTGTGTGGTACCGAGTGCATTTACTTGTCAATGTGCATATATTTTGACACTAATTTCACCTCTTATAATTGCAGGTATTCCAATCAAAGAAGTAATTGGATTAAGACCGAAAATGTACTCCATATTATTTGATGACAACAATACAGAAAGAGAAAAGAAAACTGCCAAAGGAATCAAAAAGTGTGCTATTAAAAAACAATTACGTCATGCGAATTACAAGAGTTGTTTGTTTGACAATTCTGTCACTATGAACACAATGAAATTAATCAGAAGTCATAACCACGAACTTTATATGAACAATGTTGTGAAAAAGGGACTTTGTAATTTTTGTGATAAACGCTTTTGGTACAACAATCAAAAAAGCTATGCTTATGGACATTATAAAATACAAAATATTAAATGAACAGTTGAATAAAATTTTGTTCAATGTTTTGTTTTTTTTTTCTACCTGCCATTACAAGAGTTGATCTACATATTAAGTTTTTACGGAGCAACAAACGTGCCAAATAAGCATTTTAAAAGTGTTGTGAAGCAATAAAGTCCAAAAATTCGGGCGTGGTATTCTCCTCGCCAGTGACTACTTTCCTCTTCTTTGGAGGCATAACTTCTTGTCCAACTTGACAGTGACTTTCACCCAAAACCCTTATTTGTTGTGGTGGCACGTATGGGGGTGGAGGTACGTACGCGGGTGGCTGCATGGTCTCCGTTGCTTTGGACACTACCCGCAGGGTAGTTCCTTCTGTGGTTGTCTGCTTGAAAGAAAATGTTTTGGTCAAAAACATAATGTTTGAAAATTTTAAACACGAGTGTTAATTCATCTTTACGCCAAAATGAAATGTTGTTCTTCATCTTGAAGTCCAAAAATACGATTTGGTCGCCCCATCGGCGACATTAAAAAAATTTAAACACAAATGTTAACTTATCTTAACACTAAAATTAAATGTTGTTCTTCATCTTGAAGTCCAAAAATACGATTTGGTCACCCTATCGGCAAATTACTATTTAAAAAAATGTAAACACGAATGTTAACTTATCTTAACACCAAAATTTAGTGTTGTTCTTCATCTTGAAGCCCAAAAATACGATTGGGTCGAACTATTTAAAAAAAAAATTTAAACACGAGTGTTAACTCATCTATTTAATGTTGTTCTTCATCTTGAAGTCCAAAAAATACGAATCGATCACCCCCATCGTTAACATAATATGTAACATATTAAAAAAAAAACTTTTCCTACCTCTGAAAAGGTATCCTTTAACGTCTCCATCTCTGGGAGCAGTTTACTTAATTCGACTGCTTCGTCGAAACCAAGGGCAAGACGTCCACTTTGGCCCGGTCTATTATCATATAGATTTAAATAAAAGAAATTATCATTTCCTTTCTGCAAAATGACGACCTTTTGTCGTCCGAATTTCAGTCTATACTGCAACTTATTGTTCTTATAAGTTTGCAAGAAAACATATCTTGTATCATCTGCTTGATCCATTTTCAGAATGATGGACTTGCCATACATTTTGAAGTTATATATTGAAATCCCCCACCCCTATGGTTGCGCATGTCGAACCCATCTTATTGCTAGACACCAATAAACGCTGGTTCCTTCATATTTGGAAATTTTCATTCTCCAATGAAATTTACTCTACGACCATAATGCTCGCAAAAATCTACTACACACGTCATCCCCCCTTCCTTTTAAGGAAAACTTCTTATAACCCTTTCCCATAATAAGTGGAGGGGCGTGTTGTTTTTGTTCAGAATATCACGAGGTGGTTTAAAACATCCACGTGATTGCAAATGGAGATTTATCTTTCCCTCCGAAATGATAATTTGACTCAAAATATCAAATTATTATATGTGGGGTGCCTTTCTCCCGTTGAGTTTAAACGAATAGTATCAAAATATATGACATTTCACCAAGCACAATACGTAAAGTATAAAATAAATGTACACAATATCTGAAAAAAAAAGGTGAAAATACAAAACAAAGATATGACTGACAGTTGAAAAATTACCAGAAACATTCAAATGCAAAACTAAGCAGAATTGAAACAAAAATAATAGTTTTAGGGATTTTAATTTGGAGTTTTCTCTCCTAGATGGGTGACCAACCAAGGCTAACGACCCCCATCTGACCGACTATTTACCCATAGCTGGGACAAGGATGATGAGTGTTATGACACACTGCACCTCTGGGGTCCTTGCCACTCCGAGATTCTCTACAATTTAGCCTATGGTGCTGGACCCTAGTTACCGTGTGCCGTCGCGGGGAGACATTGTAGAGATCTTAGATTGGTAGAGGCTTTTTTACAGGCGAGAAAGACTTACGCACTCGGCTCTCTTTTTCACCTACAAAAGTAGGCTAGCCAGTGGTGATTGTTGAGTCTTGGACTACTTACACACACCAAGCACACTACCAATCTCTGTGGTTTAATACCACCAGCACACACGAGAAAGAACCGAGAAGATTTAAATTTATTTATTTATTTTATTTAATTTTTCACAGAAGTTTATTCAAAGAAAAAAATTGATGATAGACAAGTCAAAATAATTAACACTTTGGTAAATGCTTACCGCGGGGAAAAACAGACCAGCACGCACGAGCAAGTACCGAGAGGGTTAAGAGGCCTGAAGATACGCAAATCCACATAACAATAACTTTAACTAACAAAGCAACAACTACAACAATTAACTTGACAAACGCTTACCGCGGGAGATAAAAAAAGGCATACGCGAGGAAGAGTTGAGAAGATTTAAATTTTTTTTATTTTATTTTATTTATTTATTTCACAGAAGTATATTCTAAGAAAAAGTTTGATGACAGACAAGTCAAAATAAATAACACTTTGGTAAATGCTTACCGCGGGGGGGGGGAACAGGCCAGCACGCGCGAGCAAGTATCGAGAGGGGTTAAGAGGCCTGCAGATACACAAATAAGAATTACAGTCACTTAACAAAGCAACAACTACAACCATCACCTTGACAAACGCTTACCGCGGGAGAAAAAAAGCATACGCGAGGAAGAGTTGAGAAGATTTAAATTTATTATTCTATTTTATTTATTTATTTCACAGAAGTATATTCTAGGAAAAAAAAATTGATAATAGACAAGTCTACGCATAACAATCGCATTGAAAAAAAAAAGACCAGCACGCGTGAGCAATTGAGGAAGATAAGATTTGTATTATTCTTTCGAATTTCTTAGAAACGATTTCAGTGTAAAATACTTTACGGAAATTATTCGTACTCATTGACATCGATTTAGATTTAGAATCTCCCCGGCATATTTAACCCATTAATGACCAATGGAAATGTCGGATATCGTTAAAAGATCAAACTATACACCACAAATATACAATGTACCATTTTCGTTAAAGAGAGGATGAGAAAATAAACATTCTAGTTATTCTAAAATTAGATCGGTTTATTGATTTCTCAATATGCTAAGAACTATTGATATAAACATAAGTCAAGGTTACGGTTAAAATCATGATTAATACAATCTGTCAAAGATTGGTATTTGGGCACACCAATCACATGTAAATATGATCGTCAACATGGTAAAGTTATGGATTTTAGTGATGTGTCTTTTCATGGCCCGATCTATTGAGTTAGATCGAAATACGTGTAATTTCAAGGACGGAGATCTCACATGCCAATTCCAAGGAAACAAGGAATATGTATTAGCAGAAAGGTTATTCAATGTGAGGCGTGTATTTTTTGACCGGTTCTCTGTGGCCTCCACACTAAGGGTCAGTCGATGCCAAGTTCTGATAAGAGAAGGCAGTGCAGCCATCTGCCGAAATATATTCGGAGCAACAGCAGTCATGGTGGGAAGTTTTCTATGTGTAAGTTGAAGTCCATCATATCGTTTCGCTAAACGGTTTCGGCTTGTGTGGAAAAGGGGGGGGTCGTTTCGGTGCGACACTGAAACGCTTTTTTCGTACGACTTCATATGACTAAGAAACAATGTCAAGTACTCAAATAAATGGAAATAAGCATAACCATACCATCAAAATGTAATCAAAATAAATAACTGATGTGACCTTCATATTTGTCAGTTAAACAAGATATAGTCTACATTTATAACCAAACTTTGTACAAACTGTAAACAGAGAAAGCATAGCATTAAATTAAAGGTTGTGAATAGTAAAAAAAAAACACTAATGGTTTTTATTTTATCATCATGATAATGTCAAATGTTTCAACACCTCTTAAAAAGAGTAAATAAAAATAAAGTCTTTTTGGTAACCATGCAAGGTATGTTTTCAAATTCTTGCACAGTTCATGCAAGTGATTGACTAAATATTTTCGAGATGGTACATATTTATGAGTTTTTATAATCATAATACTGTCAGAAAATGTTTCTTGATTGAGTGCTATAAAAAGGATTTATGTACACATAATAAAGAAATAAATATACAAATCATTATGTTTTTAAGAAGTCAACAGTTGTATAAACTACATTTTTAAGAAAGTTTCAGCCCTCAATACACAATGCAATATCACTTCTTGAACAATTTATTTGAATGATTAATTTTGTTATATTCATAAAAGGCAGTGCATGGTAATGAGCATTTTTAATCATGATCATGTGATCAGAGAATATTAATATTGATTTCGAGCCATGAAAACAATTGATGAAACGACAAAAGACCATGCTTTCAAAAATCAAACAGTTGCATAATATTCTTTTGTTATTACAGCCCATGACAGATGACAATCATATGGCGTCTCCTGAAGCTGCCCCTTCCTCCACAGCCAGTCATGCGCACCACCACCCTGTCACCAGCATTATGAGAGAACCTTCAACCTTCAGTCAGCCAGTCACACGTGCACCAGGTGGTCCTGTGGTCACCAGCACTAATGCTGGTTCACTTGCTCATCAGGTTAGTGTACCTTAAATGCAAGTTAGTCCAGATAACTTGCTTGTGTCTCATAGCAATGAACTAAATGGTATACAAAAAAATCTCCTTTAGAAGTCTTTCACTGGTGGTTCCTTTCTTAATATAGATAACTTTTTGACTAATTGATAGCTTTTAAAAGGTTTTCAAGTACATTTTTACTGACATATCTTTTATATATGTGGTTGTGGAATAGAAAGAAATCGCCCTAATTAATAATGTTTTCAATAGATAAAAGTACTTTTACTCCATATCTATTTTATATGATCTGTGAATTTTTATTAACATGTAGCATAACTTGCAAAATATTGCCAATGATTTCAATTAAAAATAAAAGAAAAGTAAAAAAAAAAACACTTTTCATATTTTAGGTGGAGTCAATGGAGGAATGGGTAGTTCCACTCCTGACTACATTGTCTGGTAAGATATCTTTTCAATTATTGCATTAAAGTATTATTTGATATTTGTATGAATATTCTGTAATGACAATGGCAAAACTGGGATTTGAATAAGAGAATACATGTATATGTTTTTAAAGTTAATGAAAATTGTGTAAGGTATAAAGTACGTACGAATAGATTGCAATATATAAAAGAATTTTGATCTTACAATTTAAGTTTCATAAACTTAATTTTTGCAAATGGAAAATAGTGTTCCAAAACATAAATGTCATTTGATGAAAATTATTCTACATGAACTTGAAATTTGTAGCACCCTTTTCATCATTGTCATAATGACAAAACAATTTTAGATGTGCATGCAGATAGTTAATTCGACAATTTATGTCTGAACAAGACAGATAAACTGCTACATCAAAGAACTTCAGCTATGCTTAGGGCACATAGAGAACAAATATTCTAAAGGTCCTAAATGAATAGTACAAATCAGTGAGGAAAATAATTCTTATAAAACATTTTGAAACATTCTCCTGAAATTTTTATTTATTTTTTTCCCCACTTTAGTATGCTGTTTTGGAATGATTGTTACCATCATTTGGCTGTGTTGCTGCAGGAGGGCTTGCAAGAAGAGGGGAGCTACCGGTACCAGTAGGCCAAGAGCAAGAAAAATTGATATTGAAGACTTTGATCTCAAATATTTGTAAATACTTTTCTTTTTCAGAAGCTGTCGTAGCATTCTGCATATGCTTGGTGACTTGGTATCAAATTATCCTTAGAATAACAAAAAGTTTCAGGCTGTTATGTAACAATTTTATGCAACCTGTACAGCAACAGCATCCCACTCCTCGTAGATCTACCAGGGTAAGAAGACGACCCCAACGGCTAAATTTATAATATAATTATAAAACTTACCTCGTTCATATTTTGAACATTCCTAGCTGATTTCAAAAATATTGACACTTTATTGCATGTAAAGTTATTTCAACACTTATTGTATGTTATGCTACATGTACATCAACAAAACCATGTTTACATCTTTGTAAATAACTCAGTTGATAAACCTTTATATTCATTTTGATTGAATTAGACTGAGGTGAAAATAGATATTGGTTGGACGAAACATTTTTGATTGACATGTACTGTCTTTTTCTTGACCAGTGTGTTCCTAAAATAAGCCAAGTCCAGATAATTCAATTAGATTTATTTCATGTATGTTGGAGAGTGAAAGATTTCATGCCTTGATTTTCATAGATAAGATCTTCCTTTTTGTACTGTGTGGTCTTCAGTATGAACAGTCCTTTAAAAGTATAAAATGAGGGTTTTTTTTAATTTGATTGTTATGGCAAATAATTTGGATAAAACCCCTCTTGTTCAAACATGAGCTGGTATGATTATGTCCAGATTCAAGCAGATTTAGTAACAGCTCACCAAGCATATGCATATTGTTCAGCTGCAATATAGTTTGGGTATGAAAAGAAGCATGCCCTGTTGTGTTCTTTGATACATTTAAATCTACCCAGTTGTGTTCATTTTCTAAATTTTTCACACAATTTTTATAGTTTTAGTGTATCATCATGTGTTTACTTTTCATAACTGACAACATGAAGTGAAGGTTTATGTGATACTTTCAGTCTTGTCTGTCTGTCTGTTCCCCAAAGATTTCTGACAAGTGATTTGACACTTTCCAATATTTGCAAGTTAGGTGTTTGAAACAAAAGTTGGTCCAAGCTTGATCTTCCAACTGTGAATCGATTTAGTTTAATTTTGGGTCATGAAATGGAACATGCATTGACAATGATAGTCATTGAAACTGCTTTTTTTTTTAAAATTCGAGTTTTCAAAAGATATTGCATTTTTCAAACTTACAATGGAGGTTGTTGACTGCAAAACAGATCAAATAATAAAAGTTTCATTACTTTTTAAGAAAATAACACATTTAGTTGTTAAACTAATATTCATTGAGATCCTTATTAGAAATATGTTGTAATCATTTATACATGATTGATTTTGTTTTTAGGGAAAATAGTTCTGCAGTCCTGCTGAAAACATCTTGTTATGCACCATTACAATAGAATTTTTCTACATGAATTCTATTTTTGTTTTTGCATAATGTATTTTTGATAAAATGAATTTTGATATCCATCATTTTACATAAATTGTGTTTTGGTTGTATTGCATAATGTATTTTGACAAAATGAATTTTTTATATCATTTATATTTTTACATGAATTGTGTTTCAGTTATATTGCATAATGTATTTTTACCAAATAAATTTTTTATATCAATTATATTTTTACATGATTTGTGTTTCAGTTATATTGCATAATGTATTTTTACAAAATGAATTTTTTATATCAATTATATTTTTACATGAATTGTGGTATACATATTTTGTTTTTATGGGATTATTTTTACATGATCTTTCAATTCAACAGAGAGTTGAATTACACAGATGATAATTGTTGGATAATTGTTGACTATCAAACTGATAAATTTATTTTGTTATAACTTAATAAATTATTTTGAAAATTTAATGAGTTTGATTTACTTGAAGAGTATTTATGCATTTATTGAATTTGTCAGATATACATGATACATGGTGGATGCCTCATTGACAATTACCCAGTACTTATCTTATAAATCAATCATGGATAATCAACATCATTTGGACACTTAACTTTCTTCTTCAATCAACCATAACACAGATTGCTATAGAATGGAATACACTCATCAAGTTAATTCTCTTTTAATTTGGTTTCCTTGATGAACATCTTTTGATACTTGTGTTCGATTTTGCCAGATTCATCGACAATTACCCAGTACCTATTTTTGAAATCAATCTCTGAAAAACAACATTTCGATAGCTTGTAACTATCTCTTCATTAATCAACCAGAACAATGATGTGTTTGGGATTAAGAAAAGAATAAATTAACTCTTTAATGAAGGCGATGTACTTTTAATTCTGTCAGAAATATTTCTTTTTCTTTTTCCTTCTGTTGGTACCTTAATATCCAATGACTTTTTATGTTCATCGTTGTATATTTCATCAATATGTCACAAATTTATCAAATTTGGTGACATTCACTTTGCTATCTGATGTATATTTCAAATACGTCTTTCTGTTGACATTGCATATGGCAGGTAAATCTCTTGAAATGCTCAACCAACTTAACACTTCACACAAGTTCTTTTGATGATTACTGCTGACTTTCTCCTCATGAATAGCTGATGAATTTGTTGATTGTTCTGTCGCATTGGAAGATATGCCGGCGCTTAAAGTAATGGTACAAATTACCATCACAAATAATGTAATCCATTTGAGGTTATTAATAAATACATCATACTTTTGATACAATGAAACTAAAGTGGATGTTATCCTAAACCTTAGGGGTTGAATATCTTCATTATGAACATTTATTTCTGCACCGAGAGAATCATTTACAGACACCATTCTCTTGAATTCAAGAATTAGAATGATGAGGAATCAATAAATGTCACTACTTTTAACTTGCCACAAAACAAAATTAAATCCTGTGCTTGTATAGTAAGAGAGAACTGAACAGCTGTCGCCAGAGAATCCTGGAAAAATCTTTACTTATCCTAGCATTTTATAGGGGGAGGGGGTAATGGACAATAAACAAAAATTTTCTCATCGGAACATCAGTTAAGTTGTATTGTAGTCAAACATGATGTCACCCTATTGCTCTTCATGTAATGGAATTTTCAGCATTCTTTTCTACTGGTGATGTAGACATGCTTCAAATTCCTAACAGAAGCCATCTTGAATATACATACCACACATTCCTAATGGACGCCATCTTGAATTCCTAACAGAAGCCATCTTGAATTCTTATCCGACGCCATCTTAGTGACGTATACATACCACACATTCCTTTATAATCCTGGAAAATCCTTGTAATCCTTGTCCCAAAACAAGTAATCCATCACTACTCCTAAAAGGCAAATATATTAAAAAAAAGTGCAATTGTTTCGTTTTTGTATGATTAAAACAGATGCTTCAATGTAACTTTCGCAAGATTTATGTCATTTCTCCTTGATATCATAGTCAACGGAAATTATGTCCTTAGCTAGCTGTCAGTAACTGCGAGCATTTGTCTAGACAGTACCTGTGTGTATTGTCTTCATGCTTTGTGTACTTCATTGTAAGGGTACTCGTCTTGATAAGTTGGACTTTTTTCTTGTTTGATTTTTACTGTGAGTCTTTTTCTGTTTTTATCTTTTAGCCATTCACCACACACAGGGGGAGGGTTTGGATCCAAAAAAACGAGTTTAACCACACCGCAATTTTTGCGCCTATCAGGAATAAGTTGGTCATTGGCTTGTCCTTGTCTTCTTATAAAATTTTAGCTTCTTGATATTTGGGTTATTGGATGTGGTTTGTTTCTATTGATTTATTAACTTTTTTCACCTTTATTGGGGCAATTTTACATTTTTCTCTGTTTTGATGCATTGAAATAAAACAAACCGTTTCAACTGCGAGGAATATCATATATGAAATATGTAGTCCTACGTAGATAATTGGCTTAAAAGAAAAGCAATTACACAAGCAAAAAAGATATAGGTTCTACCGAGATTTGAACTCGGATCGCTGGATTCAAAGTCCAGAGTGCTAACCATTACACCATAGAACCGTATGACTAAATATATTTTATTTTCATTTATATGCCTAACATATATTACACACAGATACAAGCTAACAGTACAGTTGCATTTTAAGGGATAAATTTCGTTTTTCAGATATAATGCGAAAGACAGGGTAACAAACTTAGTAAATATTCTTCTGTACAGTGGTATTATCTAAATAAGGTAGTTTAAAAATCCATGTTGACAAGAAAACTGCATATGCTAGATTTATAGAGAAAACAATAAATGTTAAAGTTACATCATTGAAATGGTTATCTGAACAAATGCATGTATTGAACTCAAAATAAATGAAATTTCGAAGGAATATTATTGGACGTTGGGAAAAAATATGAAAAGATTAATTAAAAAGTTTTAGGTTCTACCGAGATTTGAACTCGGATCGCTGGATTCAGAGTCCAGAGTGCTTTTTTTTTTTT
>MJUU01002845.1:174160-200785 GCA_002080025.1 Modiolus philippinarum | reverse complement strand
TCCAACCTCCATGAAAATTACGTCATTGTCCCTGCAGACAAAGCTTCTAACAACATACTGTTTGTGTGTAAGAAACACTATCTCGACTGTCTTGTGAAGGAGATGGGCATCGACAGTTCATCTGGAAACCCTACTTATACCCCTACTACAATATCGAGGGATGAGATTGTAAAAAATCACACTTCAGTGTTATCATCATTTGGCATAAAAGCTAATGATGAAAACAATCAACTCCCTTACATCTACTGGGTACCTAAACTTCATAAGAATCCATACAAACAGAGATTCATTGCCGGGTCTTCCAGATGCACCACTAAACCTCTTTCACAGCTCCTCACTACTTTGTTGACCGCAGTCAGAGACGGCCTGAAAAATTACTGTAATAAAGCTTACTCCACAAGCGGTGTGAATCAAATGTGGATTCTTAAAAATTCAAAAGACCAGTCTTACCCATTGCCATAGCATTCAAACTTTTGACTTTTCTACACTTTATACAACCCTGCCACGCAATAAACTGAAAACAGTAATTGCAGATTTAATACATCAATGTTTCTGCACAAAAAATAGAGAACGCAGATACACCTATTTAGTTATAGGGAAAGACAAGACATATTTTGTTAAGAACCACACCGATTCAAATAAGAAGTACACCGAGACTGACGTAATCAAAATGTTAGAATTTTTGATCGACAATTTGGAGGTCGTGTTTTCCAACAGACAATAGGGATTTCTATGGGAACAAACTGTGCGCCGCTTTTAGCTGACCTTTTCCTTTACTCGTACGAGGCCAAGTTTTTACAAGGGCTTATTCAAAGAAAACAAAAACATTTAGCCCAGTCCTTTAATTTCAGCTTCCGCTACATAGACGATGTGCTTTCTCTTAATAATCCTAAATTTAAGGATTATTTACATCAGATCTATCCAAATGAGCTTGAAATTAAAGAAACAACTGAAACACCTACTTCAGCTTCGTACCTAGATCTTTTATTGTATATTGACGAAGATGGACGTTTGAAATCTAAGCTATATGACAAGCGTGATGATTTTAATTTCCCCATTGTGAACTTTCCCTCTCTTAGCAGCAATATACCTACCTCTCCAGCCTATGGAGTGTACATTTCACAGTTGATTCGTTACTGTCGAGCTTGTAGTTTGTACAGTGATTTTTTGAACAGAGCAAAAACACTGTCCCAAAAGCTGCTTAGTCAGGGATTTGTTCAACCTTTGTTAATTTCATCACTCAAGAAATTCTATGGCCGTCACCATAGCATCATTGAAAGATATGACGTGTCAGTATCCCAAATTAAAGTGGACATTTTCAGCTAGATTCACGTCTTCCCGGATTTGACTACCGACTTTGACATTTTCCCGGATTGAATCACCCACAGTGTGACGGGTGCTGTTAACAGAGCAGGACATGCTTACCCTTCCGGAGCACCTGATGTCACTCTCAGTTTCACTGGAGTTCACACTTTGAGTGCCTTTGTTCTGAATGTTGTGGTTTCTGGTTCTGTGCTTTGTGTCTGTCTGGCGTCATTGTTTTTGTGTCTAACGTCATTGTTTTCTGTGTTCTCGTTTTTGCCCTGTCTTTGGACTTCGATTTTTGTGAATTTCACCCCTTTGTTCCTTCGGTATTCTACTGCCGTTGTTTGACAGAGTCTCCAAAACTCTTTGTTTAACGGCTGATTTTTCTCACAAATAATATGTGTTTTTTTTAGTTCCATATACAGATTTATTGAAAGAAAATCCCTTTAGATAAAGTATAACAATAAGAATAATAATTTTTATTATTCTAAACAAGAACCCATAAAGGGCATCATAATACAACAAAATACAATTTATGATCGACTCCACATACAATGCAACAAACAAAAATAGAACCACTAATGGTCAGCTATGGCAGTGAAAGACAGGACCAGAGCCATGACAATTTATACTTATAACCTATTCTACAAAGATGACATGTATAACAATAAGCAAAATATTACGAAGAAAATCATTCATTTGGTCTCCATTTGTTTCTTATTTCAAAACATTCTGTAATAAAATTACCAAGATGTATCAGAATTTTAAAATGTTCATTTGTGAATAGCAAAATGAAATTGATTTCCTTGTTAGATTTTTAAAATCTGTGCAAAAAGATCAATTTTATCAAATACTAGTAGTAAAATTCGCTGTTTGTTATACATTGGACAGTTAACCTTAAAATGCCTTTTATCTTCAACTTCATTAAAAATATTTGATAAACAGTAGCGACATAATCTTTGTGATCTCTCAATGTAAGTATAGCTAATAATTACTTACTGTGTGTTAAAATCGTGAACATAAAACGGATGAAGGGGAGGGGTTTATGTGCACAGTTTCCGTTTTCGAAATCTGAAGATCCCTTAATCCTGGACACATTGTTTGAATGAAAAATTTCAAACGTTTAGATTTTATCTGCACTGAAGAGACATAAGATGTCGAAATGCGCATATGCAGAATCAAGATTCACAGTAACTTCGGTATTTAGTTATTTGTTACAACTGGGTCGATGCCTCTGCTGGTGGACTGTTAGTCCCCGAGGGTATTCACCAGCTTCGATGCTGACCCGAAGCCGATTCGATTTGGAACCTTACAATATCTAATTTTTGTAAATTTTGTTGAAACTAAGGAGTATCTCCCTCATGCAAAGCTCTGTCCTTACCTGATTTTGGCTTCCTATTTAGATCATATTTGGTAATTTGTTCTCTTTTAGTTTTTAAACATATTTGACTTTATGGTCTTCCAAACGTTTAGATTTTATCTGCACTGAAGAGACATAAGTTGTCGAAATGCGCATATGCAGAATCAAAATTCACAGTAACTTCGGTATTTAGTTATTTGATAGCTCAATAAATCTGACTAAAAAATTGCATATATTGAACATTAAACAAAAATTGTTGATGGACAGACGGACGGACAGACACGAAAATAATGAAAAGTCAGAACCCTAAAATTTTACTGTGAAGTTGAGTAAACCATGCGGCAGATCCCTGCGTTTCGAAAATATAATGAATGTCATGCTACTTTTCTCGTTTGTTCAAATGGACTAAAATCAAGAAGCAGGACATTATTATGCATTTTCTGTGTACTTGGATTTGTTTCCTATCAAAAAACATTATCAAACCTTACAGTTTCAAGCGTATTTTATGGAATATATGTATGGTATGAAAACACATAAAACATTTTTTATAATACAAATGTAAGTGTCTTTCATTTACGTTATAATACAACCCCTTTTGCACCCGTCTCCATACCTTTTATTATGCGTATTCAGTGGTAAAGGATGCAAAGTGTAGAGAGATATACATGTAAAAATGATATGATTCATGTTGAGTTTGCTGACTATTTTGATCGTTTTTCTGTCTATGAAAATGTATCATAGGAGCATAACAATCTGTAATTCTGATGGATTATCAAAGGAAAAACCATCCAAAAACTGGCAAATTAAAACAATGGAAAAAGGAAGGGAAACGGGGAATATGTTAAAGAGACAACGACCCAAAGGGGAGAAATAACAACTCAAAGCCACCGTAAGATCTTCAATGACCGGTGAGAAAACCCCACACCCAACGGCAGGTCGGAGTCGGCCCCTGAATAAAGAGTAATCGAGTTCAGCGAAATAACATTATCCTAGACTCCTATAGACATTAAGTAAACTAACTAGAAAAAAGACAAGACACACAAAGGCTTAATAAATTTCCTGACTTAGGACAGGCGCAAACCTGCTGCGGGTTTAACCAGTTTTATTGGGCCCAAACCTTCCCCCTAGCCAATGTGATAAAAAAACAAACAATAGTAACAACAGAAAAAATCAGTAAGCAACAGGACTGAGTAAATTGTGAAAAATGAAACTGAAAGAACTAAATATACGGAAATAAAGATGAAATCACAAAAGACAACTAGCAATTAACTGACATGCCAGCTCCAGACTCATTACAAAATGACAAATAAAATTATGTACCCTCAGTATACAGCTTCCACCAAGATCCCTTCCCATGAGGAGTTTAGCATAATGATTTCATTCATATACCAGAATACATAAACAGAAAAGACGCACAAAGGCTTAATAAATTTCCTGACTTAGTACAGGCGCAAACCTGCTGCGGTGGGGTTAAACTAGTTTTATTGGGCCCAAACCTTCCCCTATAGCTAATGTGATAAATCATAAACAATCGTAACAACAGTAAAATTCAGTTGGCAACAGGACTGAGTCAATTGTGAAAAATGAAACTGAAAGAANTAAATATACGGACATAAACATGAAATCACAAGAGACTACTAGCAGTTAACTGACATGCCAGCTCCAGACCCATTACCAACTGACAAAGTAAGTTTACCCATTACCAACTGACAAAGTAAGTTTGTTGTGAACACGGTCTTATACTACTTCTTTTTAAAAAAACATTTTGCTTTTTGTAACCATTATATCACAGCTGAATGTCATTGACCACCTTTCACGCTTTTAGCTTGCATTTAAAACTCCAAAAATATGACCCTAATAATAAAAAAAATAAAATAAGTTACGACGGGCAGACCTTTATCCGCGCTTTTGCAGAAGGAAAATCTACCGCTCTTTTTTTCGGGCCCTCTCCTTGCTAATTTGAAATGACCGTTCCGTCTCGTAATATCTATGATATTGAGATGCAAATCTTCCCGCGGGAAATACGTTTTTCCTGCTTTTATTCTCTTTACTCTTTTTATTGTGTTCAAAAGACTCATTCTCCGTTGACCACAAATTCTAATTATTTTAGACCCGAATATTATTTTCTAAACATCAATTAATATCATATAAAATGAACATTCTATTTTGTCATTAATTCCGAGGTTCTCACTTTGAATTTGCCCATTTATACCTTGTAAAGGATTAATTTAAAGGTAAATTCTGGACGTCTAGAGAATAGGTATATTTGAAGGATCGATAACTCTTGACAGGACGTCATTTGGTAACGTCCCAACTTAAGGGAGTACGAGTGTCAGAAGTTTTGTAATTGGAATTAAAATTCTGACCTTTTGTTTTGAAGAGCACTGCTAGTGGAACAATTTGAACACAAAATTTTGAAAATCCATGAAAGAATGTTTGAGATACTATGACGAGTTTGACAGAAATACACTGGAAGCAAAAATAAATTTACCGTGTTTCAAGTGAAATCGTATGCCTAAAAATTCTTGCTAGCAGCTAAAACTTTTTTTTACAAATTGAAAGAAAAATAGGTCCATAGGAATTGATCATAATCAAATTGTTTATTTCTGATAATCTGTAAAGTCTTTGTAAGCTTGCCTTAATTTATCATAAATATGAACGGCTGTATTTTTTTGGATTTTGGATTTTTTCTCCCTTTTTCCTTTAGTATTCGTTTGTTGATGTATTACAAACAAATATGTGCTTTGCTTCTTTACTTTAAACGGATGTTTACAAAATATTTAACAAACAGACGTCACGGTGTACTCTGAACGCTCTGACAACGAAAACAACAAAAACAATGATGTAGAAGATTTTGATAGATAATCAATTTTTACAAATGGGCATTGGACATTGTCTGGTTGAAAAATGTTATAGTGACCTAGAAATAAATAGTAACTGTTCATAGTTTTAAAAAAGGGTTATATTTGATAGATATGGTTCTGGCAACTTTAAGAATTCTTTGATCCGATTCGATTATAGAATTTGTACCCAACACAGGAGGAAAACGACAAATAATATGTTTCATTCTACTATGAAAACAATTGAACCTATGGCGACCAGCCATATGAAAATATCCAATAACATTATGCGCGACGTTACAACAACCTTTCCGCTGAAAAAGGCGACGTCATAATTGTATTTTGTGCACGAACATGCCAGAAAATCCTATGTAATGGCTGTTATTACCGTGAACGCTATAGTATTGCCTGCATCATTAAATGTCGGACACTACCGCAATGGAAGGGGAGGTTTGGCTAGCCATTAAACAGGTTTAATCAACCATTTCTTTTGAAATGCCTGTACCAAGTCAGGACCATTGCGGTCAACAATTTTGCAGGTGGTTTCCACCTAATTTGTCTTCTTGTCTGATGGACTTCGGCTCTTGACAAATCTGTTCGGTAATTTTGTTATTACTCCCATATCATTTTAGAATCCAAATAGTTCGTGTCCGCCGATGGTTTGTAGTCGATTTACATACGGGTGTCCATTATTTTCGTTTATTTTGCCCCTCGCGCTGCTGTGTAAAATATTAAAGATATAATGGCCACCCATATGTAAATCTCCAACAAACCATCGGCGGCCATGAATTATTTCTTAATTGTTTTTATAGAAATAACATGAAACAAAATATAGGAGATTACCTAAATTTGACACTGTGGCAATCAATATGGCTTTGAAACCCGCCGTTACCAGATTTGATGTCTCTAAATAATAATAATAGCTCCCTTCAAAGGCAGAAGATGGACCAGTTGAAGAGTTACTTGTTGGTCCCTGCAAATGCAAAATAATGATTTGACTTATACTAATAATTTGTTGTGTGTTCCAGAGAAATATTTTTATTTTGTATTTTCATATCCATTTGAATTTTAAATGGATAATATATGTATGGTAAGGTGAGCTGCGAAGGTAGAAATGCATATTTGCTAATGCCCAATACCTTGTGTATTTTAGTCCGCCCACAAAAGACACCGGTTAACCGACACCTTCTTCTTAGAAATGTCAATACTTGTGTTGAGTTGTTGGCAGACTGGAGACTGCTAGGCGAATGTTACCGTTTTGGTTAAATTCTAACTCACCAACTGCTGTTTTTTGTGTTGTCTGCTATAAGCAGAATGAGACAAAGGGATAACTATCCGTCGTCGTCGTCGTCATGTGTCGTCGTCGTCTTCGTCATGCGTCGTTTGTCGGTTTTGAATCCTCAACTCCTTCAAAAGTAGTTGTGCACATGATAATTAGAATTTTGATTTTACAGATTTTAGAAGGTCACAGACCCAAATTGCTCAATTGTTTCCCAGATGACAACAGATCTTACTCTTTGCCACTAAACTTGTTTTTCCTCTACCAAATTTTACTTTAATGCCGGAGTTGACATGTGCAACACGGCGGGTATTTTATAAGAAGCAGGAGATGCTTACTCTACCGGTGCACCTCATCTCACCCATGGTTTTTATTGGGTCCGTATTGTTCATTTTTGTATGTGTGTGCGTCTTCATTTTCTTTTCTGTACCGAGCTCATGTTATGTCTTTTTTTCCGACGTTGCCACTGTCCTTGGATTGTTTGTTTTAGACTGACGGTTCGGTTCTCACTTACTTTATCAGACCCGGCCATGCACATTATACTTAAAATTTTGTTTTTACAGATTTGTGAATTGTGCCCATCCAACATAGCACATTTGTTAATTCAATTTGTTAATCTGTAAGTCCCCAAAACTGTAATTCACATTCTAAAAAAATTTGCAGTTCTTTCATGCACATGATATTTAACATTTTAATTTTTCAGATTTTAGAGGTACACTTGGCCAAAAATGGCTCTTCTGTAGTGCAGGCGACACAAGTGTTGCACGGAACACCCATCAATTTTTATGTAAATTGCTTTAAAAAGATGTAAATCATCGCTGTTGGCATTCGCAAATATACATTTCAACTTTTGCAGCTCACCTTTCTATACATATATTATCCATATTATATATACAGAGTTGTTTGTCATACTATTATCTGAATCTGATTTTTTTTCTCTGGATTATTGGTTTAGGATTGACGGTTCGGTTCTCACTTACTTTTAAATGGAAGCTGAAGTGAACTTTTTTTTTAAGAAATGTATACTGCAATAAATATATCCGCCAATAACACAAAATCAGTCATATCATCTTAATTTGGCCTATCTTGCAAAAACATATACATTTTGTACGTGTATTTAGTGAAGTTCATTTTATTGATCATATCTATAATACAATCGAAGAAGATCTATGTCAAAATAAATAGCAATTGCATGTTTTGTGTAAATAAGAACAATAATTATGGAGTATCCATTGCAGTAAAATGAGTAATTTTAAGAAATACATATCAAGGTGAAATTCTGCTTTATTTCATACGAAAACGCGTTAAAAAAGAGAAATTGACCAAAAAAGTTTCTAGTTTATATGTGGACACCATTAAATATTCATATTTTGTGTATTTTACGGCGAATAGCCATAGCACATAAGCATGATACTGACTGTTCACTGTGAAAATTTGACCTATATTTTTGTTTACAGATGCTAGCAAATAAGAAATTTAAACTCCAAAATAACACAAAACATCATTCAATTAAATTTCCATTTAAATTTCAAGATTTTGTGTAGATCAAGAGCAAAAAAAAATTAAATATAAAAGAAACTCTACATTAGAAAATTCTATCACAGTGACTGCGTCAAGTACACAAAATATTAATTTTATTCAGATGTGAACTCAGATTTGAGTGGGACAAAAAAACATAAACAGATGTCAACAGTTAACTATACGCAAAAAATAAACCTTTGTTTATCTCCATATAGCCAATAAAACCAATTTTAAATAACCATTTTTTTTAAATAATCAGTGAATAAATCAATTCATTTTTATTGTAATTGGTATGTGGATGATGAAAGAACACACATCATTTACTGTAGAATTTCAAGAAGACAAGAAATTAAGTCAATTTATAAATCATTGAAAAATTTAAATCTTCGTAACTGAAAAGCTCTGGTCTTCTTGCATATCGGTTCATTTGGGTGAACAGCTAGGTATTCCATAAGCATTATAAGTGTTTCTATATTGTGGATAAACAAAATGTAAGACGTGCAAACAAAAGAATTTTGTTTAACCACGAGTTTTACCTAGTGTTTAATAGAAATTTACTGTTTATCAAAAATTCTAACCCCTTGAAAATACCGTGTATGGCACTTGGTAGATGTTCTTGGTACTGGATTTGGCCTCCTATTTTGGTATTTTTGGAAATGAGTACTTCTTTTTTGACTACTTTTGTATTTTTGTTTTCCACATTATTTGATTCTAATGCTGCTGATGAGAGGTTACTCCTTGAAACACGTGTACAGCATAACGAAATTTACTGCTTATAATGCAATATCGGTAATTTAATATTTTAAAGGACAGGATATAGGAATGGATATATGGGTAAATCAATCATATTTTTTACAATTTTTATGCATGTTTGGTCATGGAACGAAAGATTAATGACTGACGCAATCAAAAAGTTTATTGTTAAATATCCAATCAGTATTCGGCAATGGCAAAGTACAAATGACCAACACGCATACTGCAAAATATTATTCAGAAACGCCTTTTAACGATATAACATGCTACCTTTTTCTAGAAATCAAAGTGAACTTGATTTTTTCAGCAGACAGATTTGAACAGAAAATATAGATTATGCAGTTAAGCACACTTTTAGTTTCTTTATATACACCAATAAAGTCCAGGGTCTAAGCCAACTTTGACGGGTTACTGGTTTGATATATTTCGACATAAATTAACAATATTGGAATAATTGATGGGTTGCAAAACTTTGATAGCAGGATAGCAGGAATCATCTTTTTTTAATTTTCAAACTATTTTATTCGTATGTTTTATACTATAGGGAAACGGGACAGATGAAGGGGAGGTTTGCGTACCCATAAACCGGTTTAACCCTACCGCTGGCTTTTACTAGTGCCGGTACCAAGTCCGGCTGTCCCGAGTTCCTATCGTTGTATACGTTTGTCTTTTGTCTTATACGTGTTTTTCTTGTGTAGTTCCTTTGCAATTGTGGCATGTAACTATAATTTTCAGCCATTGTAGGTGTTTCTTGTTATCCATTTTTTAACATATAAAGCGAGTTTATGCATTTGCAATAACGACTGCCTTGAAAATATATATGGAAATAAATATTTTCAACGACATTTTCTGATACAAAAACTGTTTCATTATTGTTGATCATGACCGAATGTTTTCTTAATTGTAACCTTTATAGTTGACATTAATTTTAAATGCATAGTGTTGCATAAAATCAAACTAGATATTTCCGGCTCTTAAAGTGTATGGCTTATATTTACTTTAAAATCGCATTTACTTACCGATTGATAGGTCCAATCGTAATCATCAGAAGTATCTTGAGTTAGAACACATTTGAATTCCTTGTCAGTACCACAGCTATAATCTTGACAAAAACACATTAAAACTTTGTAATTGTAATTGTATTTTTTTTTTATTATACAATTTTTTTTTGCTTTTTTGAATTACTTAGTACAAATATTTGTAGCTTTTTTTATTTATTGTTGCATAAAATAATTATTCTTAATATACAATTTACATACTAGGAAATACACTATGTATTGACTTCCGGTAGGAATAATTGAAAGGGTGCATTTTTCGATAGACGACGTTGACCAAACTACATTTAAGTACACATTTTCTAGGCTATTCTATTATTTTGCTTAATATTTATTTTCCATATTAGGAAATACAATAAGATGCTTGGTTACATTGACTTCTGGTAGCAGTAATTGAAATCATTTATTTATAGACGACATTGACCGAAGTACATTTAAGCTCACCTTATAAATTCAGATGCAGAGACAAAGAAATAGAACAAAAGCGTGAGACTGGCATTACATAAGAGTATTTAATTACTTATCACCAAATCAAAAGAATTATAAATTAGACACCGTTTGAAATGACTTTATTGGAATAAAAGCTGGATAAAGTTACTCACAAACATATCATTTAGTTCTTTGAGTTCTCATTTAAGAGTGAAATGGTCCTATTTATACCCCAATAAATTCATTTGAAACGGAGTTAAATCCTATATTTAAAGCGAAAACTATCATAGTAAACAAATGTCTATAAATAGGTCGAAAGAATGGGAATATTAAATAAGCTTTAATTTGACAAAATGCAGGAAAGGAAGCACCATTATCCATTTAACCAATATAACTATAAGAAATAGCATGGGCATGTTCACAGGAACTCCTTCAGGAGTGAGGCCGGGTTCGTCGCCAGGGTAAACGTCTCATGCTATGCATACACTAGCGAAACCAGTGAAATTGACCAGGGCGCAAAATTAAAACTTATTTCAAAAAGATTACAAGTGACTTGCAAGGAAAGAGTGCTATACTTTCACCAAATACAATTACATTAGCATAAACAACCACCCCCATAGAATGTTGTCAGATTTATATATTTTCGCAATTTCAGGGTCCAGTTGCATTATGACGAATATACACAAAATACATGTACGCCTATTAGACATTTTCGAAAACTAAAGTTCACATTTACTTTTATATTGATGATGACAATTACCGGTGAATTTACCTATGGCTCATCTCAAAATATACAATGTTTCTAAATACGATATGCCTATAAAAGTATCACTAAATATGCGGCCAAATATTTTTACATATAATTGAACTTAAATAATGGAGAAATGATTATATAAAGTTGCAGTAATTCTGAAACATCATGTTGTAATGAGAAGGAGTAGAGCCAAGAAGGGCCAAAATCGGCCCAATTTCTGATCTTAATTATATTTGTGCTGTTTATAGAAGACACTATTATTTGCATAAAAATAACATTAATTCCCCAATAGAACACATGGTGTTGCCAAAGCAACGGCTATTTCATCATTTTCATTTTCGGCTTGAATTCCCGTCTTTCTTTCATATTTATCCATTACAAAGAAGTACAGAATATTGTCATATATAATGTATCACAACAACTTGCAACATTAATGAAATCTTTATGTCATTCGTTCTCTCGTTTCCATAGGTACTGCTGTATTATTATACAAACGGTATAGAAATGCTTATATT
Source organism: Modiolus philippinarum (assembly GCA_002080025.1). NCBI lineage: Eukaryota > Metazoa > Mollusca > Bivalvia > Mytilida > Modiolidae > Modiolus > Modiolus philippinarum. Next base: position 188,974 of record MJUU01002845.1, on the reverse strand, counting down.
TCGTAACTATCATTTCCCAAAAAAATACATGCTGATTTGCTAAAATATGTCAAATGTTTACCAGTGATGAAATTAATGTCCAGTTCAGAAGCAAATATCTCGGAAACTGAAGTAATGTTGCCATAGCAACAACGGGAAATCTTTTGCCGAAGAAATTCATTAAAACTCAAAATACCGTCTGTCCTTCATATTTTTACTTAGGCACAAGAACATGTCAAATTCTTTGTTGTAGATCGAGAGTGAATTGTAGTTCTTTGAATCAGCATTTATTTCAACGTAATTTGGTACCATCACATATGTGTTCATGTAGTAATGTAGAATCTGTCATCAACTATTTACTATACTATCGTAAATCAGTGGCGGATGAAAAAGGGGGGGGGGGCGCCCCACTTTAGGTTTGAAACATTTGAAATTCCTGGTGTCTTTTTGGAAAATTAGGTTCCGGGCCCCCTCTTACGAAAACATTATGGGTCCCCTCCCCCTTTAGCAGAAAGTCTGGATCCGCCACTGTAAATACAATCAATTAAGGAACGAAAAATTTTCTCTGAATACTCCAGTACTTCTTGATACAAACTTGCTTCCTTTTTAGTTCGAGTCAGTTGGACATACATCTCAATAAGACCAATTTCTTAACAGTTCAAAATTTTGTTATCAAGCGGTAAAAGTTTTACATTGTACTACCTAAACTTGCATTTTGATTTTTTTTGTTCTATTAATTTCTCACCATTTGGATTTTTACATTTAGAAGTTTACAATTTTTAAGTATTTTTCACACTGGACTTTTTCTCACTTTACTTCATATAGAAATATTCGTTTATTGATCATTTGAAATTAACTTTAAGTCATACCTATATAATTATGTATAAATTTACGCATGGTTAATTATAATGTGTTTGCGTGCGACAATATATATATGTAACTGCATTTTGTTGTATTCTAAGAAGATGGTTTTGAAAAAGCTAAATTAACTTTGTTACCAAATCCTGTTTTTTTTTATTCCTGTGTAACAATTTTTGTATTGAAATCGTCAATGTATTCTTCAAGCATCTCCATAACCATGTGGAAACATATACAGTGTCAGAAATTTGCACAATAATTCAAATTCCATATCAAAAATAACACCGGCTTCAGTGAAATTCATTAGCTAGATGTCAAACAACTCTACATCAATGTTTAGTTTCGGTGATGGATGTGGGATCGTCAACAAACGTAAAAATATCGAAAGAAAGAACTCTTACAAACACTGTCATCAGTAACCCGACAAAGGAACCAAACGACAAAACAACATATAAACAACCATCAAAATGATTGTATTAGATATTCATATTAAAATGAAAGGAAATGGAGCAAATGTCAAGGAGACAACATCCAATCTCCAGGTTAAAACGACCCAAACAGAGCATCTAGGGGTCACCGTACGGTCTTCAATACAGTGAGGAACCTCACAACATATAGAAAAGCCCAAATGGCCCCAAAAAGTAAAAAAAAAATTAAATCAATGGAAACCAACCCCACATCCAATAATTCCAATATCAAGCAACTAAAATTTTATATGAAGAAAAGGACAAGCCAATAACCAACATATTCCTGACTTGGGACAGGCGCAGAAATTGCGATGGAGTTAAACTCGTTTTCTTGGATCCAAACCCTCCCCTATGTGTGGTGAATGGCTTAAAATAAATACACAAAAAGACTCACAGTAAAAATCAAACTAGAAAAAAGTCCAACTTATCAAGACCAGTACATTTTCAATGAAGTACATAAAACATGGATACAATACACATTGGTACTGTCCTGACAAATGCTCGCAGTTACTGGCAGCTAGCTAAGGACATAATTTCCGATGACTATGATATCAATTAATTCTTACATATGAAACTTCAATTGAAATATTTCTAAATATATTTCGTATAACAACATCATCAATTTTAAAGAAGAACATGATATTGTGCCAAAAAGTGCCAATATGAAGAAAGTGTTCTAATTTAGTTACGGTATAAAGCATTTAGGAGCTGATCAATATCTTTGCCAACAAAAACCAGAAGTAAAGATTTAACAACAATGCTGTACTTATATCTTTTATGAATACGTTTGTTCAACCAATTAATAAATTTCAAGGACATTTTTTTAATTTATGCGCTTTGTAAATGACATTTCCATAGAAGTTTGGATGTTAAATACCCTGTTACATAAGAACCCTGCATGTAGAACCAAATTTCCTTAATAAGTCAATGTATCTATGATAAAATTTAGAAAATGTTTTTTTATCAATCTATGATATTTAAACCCTTGATGTAGAAGTTTTTCAGTTAGACAAGGATTTCGGTCGTTGAAGTCAGAAACTTCACTACATACTCGTGCATATCGAACAAGTTGTGAAATGTAGACCCCGCAAGAAGGGTCTAACGGAACATCGCCGTCGAGTTGGGGAAAATAAACTTTAGGGAAAGAGAAATCATCCCTTTTATCATAAAGTTTCCTTGATCAATTGATATATCAAGATCGAGAAAAAGTGCATGATCGCTGCTGCTATTGGATTGATTTAAAGTATATGATAAGTAAGATAGTACCCTATTACCTCTTGGTAAGAATGTTTATCTCTGTAATTCATAGAGACCAGTGTTGGAAATTTTTCTATATTTAATTATCAGAAGGTAATGATATATTATCTGCGCCAAAACCACAAAAATTATGATAATATAGCATTACCTGAGATAATGCTTTATTATCTCATTTTTGTGGCTTTGGCGTGCCATATATATGAATATAAATATGTAGCTGATTAACCCGGGCTCAGGTTTTGACTTATTATTTATTGTATAATAAAATAGTTCAATTAACATATCGTAAAATGTTTTATAATTTTTCGTTGTAATTTCTATTAAAACATTACTATGCCAAAGTACAAAAAGGCGTTTAGGATGTAGTAATAGTCTGTCCATAAATACAATAGCTTGAAGCAAAATAAGTCGCCCCACTTTCAACTCAGTCTTGCCCGTTTCTCCAAACTCTCCCTGTAAACTGAATTTTGAGACTCAAATATGACAACTCGTCCAATCAGAGAATGCATCCCGCCCCTATTCAACTCCCATCCCATAAGAAGTACAAGATATCGAAATGTCATGAGATCTACGATATGAAAAGTCTCTAAAATATTGAGGAAAATGAACTTGAAAGAAGATATTTCAGCAATTTTAGCGGAATTAGTTGCTATTTATTCACTGCCATTTACCGCAGTAGGACACAATTTCTCTTTCTAAATCACACTTTAGTTCTGTTGCTTTGATAGTGACTACGTTGAAAAAAAATTCTCTGTGTTTTTAAAAGTAAAAATGCGTAAAACTGATCAACCTTTGACATCGATTTCCATGCCTGCTTTTTTTTATTTTTTTTTAAATTCTCAGTACTTGCTTAAGGTGTCTCGGTGGTATAATTCCGCCATTTTTGTCTAGTACTTGTTCATTTAGGTTTCATTTATTACTAAATTTAACAAAATAGTTATTGAAAAGGTAATGAAAGTTCCAAAGTATGTAAAATTATTATTCCAAATCATTTTACAACATTTTCATTACAAAAAGGTGAACTAAAACACACAAGTTTTAAATATTGTGCTGGATTTGCAAAACACAGAAATTATGCAAGGGAGATAATTTGATAAAAAAATTTAATATAAGATATCACTAGAGAAATTAGCACTTCGCAATTTATCTCTCTTATTTCAATGGTGGCCCCTAATTTTATTTTTATATGTAAAATATATAAAGTTTTCAAAACACATACAAAGTTTGAACAAAATCTATAATAGATTTTTCAAGCTATCCTCCCATATAATCATTTTCCCTATCATTTCTTTGTAAAATCCTGAAATTTTCAAATTCAGTTTTTGCTCTTAAATGCACGGTGACCCCCAAATTTTATTTTATATTTTGAACAATAATACAATTGTGTTTCTAAAAAGAAAATTTCACAAAATTTCTATAGTAGGAAATTAATACCCTCCAGTACCCTCCGACACCTTAACAATATATTTAAATATAGTGAAATTGACAATTAAGAATTGAATGCTTTATTTTGAAGTTTCATTGCGGTATGAAAGTGTTGACCGAAGCACATTTTTAATGAAGCGCGGTAGCGCTTCATGTTCAAAATGTGCGCCCGGTCAACACTTTCTTATAATTACTTTTTAAAACCGAACTATAAAAACCAAATCAATTTTCAGGAAAGTACATCAAGTACATTGTGAACATGTGGTCAAATGTGTTGCAACTTCACGTTGATATGCCACGTGATCGATTTTCAATTATCAATTTGATGGAATTCAAATGAATATTCATGAAATGTAATTATTATAAAAACATTATTATGAAAACAGATTGGCAGTTATATTTAATCTTCATATTTTAACTTATAATAGAATATTGTTTCAGAATATTGTTTCCTTAAAAAAATTTAAGAGTACACCGATCTTATCTTATTGATAACATGCATCATAAAGAAAATGAAATTCAATGTTATACTGCTGAAAATGTAATGTTAAATGCTTTCAAATTCCATCTTTAGTATAACAATGATTTACATAGTTTTTACAAAGAATATGTACAGTATTATAACATACGGATATTCCCACTGTCTGCAAAGTGAGATTATTATCACAGTAGAAACAATAGATGCGATCCCGATAAATGAATTGACATTGTATGAAGTTAATACTGTCTTTGCAGAAATACATTTTTAAAAATCAATTTGCACCTGGTAGCCACTTCATATCGTTGCGGTGGTCAAAGCAATAATTCCTCAAATATTTTAAGAATGCTTTTCTATACAAACTCTTCATATCTCCATCTAACTTATTGGAATGGAATGGAATAAATAATGTTTTACTACAAATATATCTTAGGGTATATTGTATCTGTTTTAAGATCTCGCTACAGCCTATATGACTGTCATCAATTTAATAAAAAAAATACGTTTTAAAACACTGTTTTTTTCTCGTTTTTTTTAGTTACTGTTTCATTTTCAAACCAGTTTGACAGGATAATTTATGCGTTATATGCAGTTTGCACCAAATATTTGATGACAAAAAGATATATAATTTTACAAATATTCTTCGTGGTCTGTGTAGTGTATGAAATCTTCGGAGATTGATGAAACTTGATTAACACAGGAAATATTTTAGAATGAAAAACTTACCATGGACGCTAACTAACAGAAACGACAAGATTTCCACAACAGATTCGTCTTGGCAATCGTAGAACGAGGGAACCTTTTCATAAAAATTTTTTAAAATATTTTCAGTTCACACGGGAAAGCAATTTATTTATTATATATGCAAGTTGAAATAATCAAGGAAGCACCGTAGCCCGGGTGTAATGGTCAGGGCTGATTAGCGTGATGAACTACAAATTATATATATAAATTTGAGGTAATTTCACATGAAAAAATAAACATGGAAAAGTGATACCGTATTCACAACCACAGAACTTTTGACAATAAGGACCTGATTGTCAAACAGTCTATATATAAAATAATCAATTATTACTCCATTCTTTTTCGTATTAATAATAAACCACTTTATGTCGCTACTACTGTTACATTAAAAAACAAAATAAAATGCTCTACATGGCTTATGTGACACATACACAGTCGGAAACGCAATTTTACTATGTTTGACAGATGACCTTAATGCAGAAATTAATACAAGTATAAGCTTTCAGCATTTTATTGTTTTCCTTTAATAAAAAACATTGTCTATAATTGTGTAGAGTAATTCCAAATATCAATATATTTTTGTAGGATAAATATTACAGAAAATGGTTTATGTATATATGTTTTGAATGGAGAACGTCATCTTTCTTCCAAAAACATAAATAAATTGCCATAATTGCAATTACCATGTCGGAATCGTGGATCGGTTTATGGTATTGGTTGTAAATAATCGTGTATCAAAACGTTTGTCAGCATGACGACTACAAACGCATACAAGAGCGTCATACTAGCATAGAACGATTTACAAGTTAACCAGAAACGTAATGATCAAACAGGAAGTGTTGACCAACTCCTTCTCGGGAAAAGCGGCAATGAATTTTATTCATTTGACGGCGTCTGCTCTGATATTTTTCTGTTTTGCAATATATTTTGTATAGTAATTCTCTTAAATTTGTTAAGTTATTTCCCCTCTTTTTTCTAATCCATATATTTCTATTTTGACGAATACGGGATCCAAAAAAACGTAGAATCTGTAGCAAAATGAGGAACTATTCGACAAGAAATGAGTGGAAAAGAAGATTGAATAGACTTATTTTAATGATTATTACAACGATATCTCCATCTTAATTTTATTAATCGACGAATACTTCAGTTAGGCCGGCTCTATACTATAGATTTTCAGTCATATAGAACATTGTTTACAAATATGCACGAACTTCAAATTACAAATAAAAATCTAAGCTGCTTTATAACAAAACCATAAATTTTATTTATTGTAAAAGCCACAATTAAATTTACAGTTATTTTTTTTTCAGTTGTCGTACGATTGAAATGAATCACACGTCGGACCATTAGCATGTACACGGTATACGGATAGAAATAAATGTTAATTTCAAAGTGGACGCATTCGTCAACCAAAATAAAATTTGCAGCAAAAGATTTAAAATTAATCAGGAATTTAAATATTAATCATTTTATTTTCTGTGAGGTATACGGCCAACTTGGATTTTTGCAAAAACGGATTGAAAACTACCGATTTTGAGCCAGTTCTCGAAATCCGTCTTGTTTTCGAGCGTTATAAGTCATTGATGACGTAATAGAAATCAACCATAATTGCTTCATATATTTCAAGATTTGGCAAAATGAGGGTTTCTTCGACAAGAAATTAGGAGAAAAGAAGTTTAAATAGACTTATTTTAATGATTATTACAACGAAATCTCCATCTTTATCTTATTAATCGATGTACAGTTAGGCCGGCTCTATACTATAGTTCTCCAGTCATACAGAGTATTGTTTTCCACTATGCATGAACTTCAAATTCAGAAAAAAAATCTAACCTGCTTTATATCAAAACCATTAATTTCATTTATTGTAAAAGCCACAATTACAGTTACAGTTTTTTTAAGTTGTCGTACGATTGAAATGAATCACAAGGCGCCATTACCGTCGGACCATTAGCATGTTCACGGTATATGGATAGAAATGAATGTTAAATTTCAAAGTGGCCGTATGGTGGCAAAGTTCTGCCCCCTACTTGTCAGATAATTAAGTAGACATGTCACATATTTATGTCAACATGTCAGATATCTATGTTGACTTGTCAGATAATTATGTTCACTTGACAGATAAAAAAAAAATTATTATGTGGTCTATAGACCAGCTAACGTCAATGTCTGCCATCCAAAAGTCAACATAAATATCTAACAAGATTACATAATTATCTGACAAGTCGACATAGATATCTGACAAGTCGACATAAATATCTGACAAGTCCACATAATTATCTGACAAGTCCACATAAATATCTGACAAGTCCACATCGACTTGCTAGATAATTATGCCGACTTGTCTGATAATTATGTGGACTTGTCAGATAATTATGTGTACTTGTCAGATATTTATGTCGACTTGTCAAGTATTTATGTTGACTTTTGGATGGCAGACATTGGCATTAGCTGGTCAATAGACCACATAATAAAAAAAAATTATCTGACAATTGAACATAATTATTCTGTCAACATAAATATCTGACATGTTGACATAAATATTTGACAAGACTACTTAATTATCTGACAAGTAGGGGACAGAACTATGCCACCATATGGCCGCATTCATCAACCAAAATAAAATTTGCAGCAAAAAAATTAAAATTAATCAGTAATTTAAATATTAATCATTTAATTTTCGTTGAGGTATACGGCCAACTTGGATTTTTGCAAAAACGGATTGAAAACTACCGATTTTGAGCCAGTTCTCGAAATCTGTCATATTTTGGAGCGTTATACGTCATTGATGACGTCATAGTAATCAACCATAATTGTTACCCGATATATTTCAAGGTTTGGAATTAATTTCACAAAATTCTCATCAAAGCTACGATAAATCTGAAATTTTGTATTTTACATGGCAAATATACCCTATTCGTGGCTCTACTCCTTTATGAAACACCCTATTTTTCTGAATTCCAATCCACGCACATATTTATGCACTCTTCCATCCGGCCGGAGAAACTCCCTGCCGGATATTTGTGACTAGTTAAAACATCCTCTGGAAAAACAAAAATAGTTGCTTTTTTCGTGTTTAGCTATCAATTTTCAGACGGAATAATTTGACGAGCTGTAATATTCCAGAGGAATTAAAATTTGACTAGCCAAAAACCGAATAGTTATCATGTCTTACAATGCACTAAAATATCAAAACGATGGGTTTCAGGGTTGGGGACTCTAGCTAGTAGAGGTAATCCAATTGTGCAATTAGACACTTAAAGTTGTTCATTGCGCTAAAACTACATCATCAGGGCAACACACAAAAAGTGCGATTTAAAAATTATCCAAACTTTCATAAAAAATCACTTTTATTTTTGTTATCATTTTAACAAAAATGAAATATGATAAAATGACTAGGTTTTTTTTTAATATAAAAAATCAAAAGTTTATCATTTTTTTGATTAATTCGAGTATTCTTACAATGTTTTATTTGTTTTTTTTTAGTTATTTATTGCTATAACCTTTTTGGGTTTTTTATTTTAAATACATTTTGTTTAATTTTAGTACCCTTCTTGTAATATTATGCACTACAAAACAAAGTCTAAATCAAAGGATAGATTGCTCTAAGGCGCTAAATCCGCCCACTGATTCGAAAACAAGATAAATTGATGAAAAGGCATAATTTCTTTGATACCTTTCAATACTAAAACATTTGCAGTTTTTGACCATATGTGACTTTTTTTCAAACATTGCTCCTTTCTATTGAAACAAGGTCATTTCTCATACTTCTCCTTGTGGCAATTAGCATTGAGCCTATGGAGATACTCGACATGGGTATATTCAAACTGAGTTTTAACCCTGCCTTTTATTCGGAACCAAGCTAATAATTATAATTATTTATAATATTTAAGCATGCAAAATGCCAAGCTAGTTCCGCGTGTAAGGCATATTTAAAAAATTGAAAAATTTAAAGTGAAAATTCAGTGTGTTTATGATATTGTTTTTATTGGTCTGCCTTGTTTATCAAAGTAAAGTTTTATTGATTAATAAATGCAAATTATATCCTTGAACACATACAATTTCTCCGCAAATGTGGTTTTGCTTGTATTTTCGACCTTGTATGAGCTTTTTCCTAATCTGTCAATTTGACAAATAGGCTTAAGGCCATCTGATTTAGTCAGTAGATGTTATATCTTTAAGTAATATTTCTTCTTTGTTTTTATTTAATATCTTGTTTGTTTTTCCCGATGTTAATTAAGTCTTCCAAACGAAGTTGGGAGACTTATTGTTTTTGTTGCGTTTCTTCTTTTTATTCTTCTTTCTTTCTTTATTCTCGTCCGGATGAAGTTGTCCGAAGCGGATCTCAGAGACCATCAGACCTAGTACTTTGAAACTTTATGGAAAGTTAGCCCCATATATCTAGTTGTGCAAGACACAAAAAATTATCCAAAGGGGGTTCATTAAAGGTATATGTAGGGGGTTCAAAAGGGGTGGGGTCGCCAATGTTAACCCTATGGGAAAATGAAATTTTGGATATTTTTCAACATATTTCTTACTGTATCTCAGTAACTTTTAATTCTAGCTCCATGAAACTTCATAGGACAGGCGTTTTTAATGTAAGAAAGGGTTCTACATCAATGGAAATTTCAAAATAACCTCAGTTGTCATGGAAACCAAACCAAAAAAATGGAAATTTTGAGAAAAAAGTAGTTTATGCTAATGATTATATTTTGATTACAGCAATACATATTATATATGTTATAAGGGGAACCCTTGTCAAATTTTTTTGAAAGGAGGTCTGAAATTGAATGTAATGGACGGAAAAGCATTTGGTTGCCATGGAAACAAAACCAGAATCTTATTTTTTTGGAAAAATCTGGTTTCCTGATAATAAAGAAGGAATTTTGAAAAATATATATTACATAGCTTATAAGGGGAACCCCTGCCCAAATTTTTTTTGGAAGGAGGTCTGAAATTAGGTGTAATGGACATAAGAGCATTTGTTTGCCATGGAAGCAAAACCAAAATCTTATTTTTTTGGAAAAATTTGGTTTTCCGATAAAAAAGAAGGAATTTTGAGAAATATATATTACATAGCTTATAAGGGGAAACCCTGCCCATTTTTTTTGGAAGGAGGTCTGAAATTAGGTGAAATGGACATAGGAGCATTTGGTTGCCATGGTAGCAAAACCAGAACCTTATTTTTGTGGAAAAATCTGGTTTTCTGATAAAAAAGAAGGAATTTTGAGAAATATATATTACATAGCTTATAAGGGGAACCCCTGCCCAATTTTTTTTAGGAAGGTCTGAAATTGGGTGTAATTGACATAAGAGCATTTGGTTGCCATGGAAACAAAACCAAAATCTTATTTTTTTGGAAAAATCTGTTTTTCTGATAAAAAAGAAGGGATTTTGAGAAATATGTATTGTATAGCTTATAAGGGGAACCCCTGCCCAATTTTTTTTTGGAAGGAGGTCTGAAATTATGTTTAATGGACAAAAGAGCATTTGGTTGCTATGGAAACAAAACCAGAATCTTATTTTTTTTGGAAAAATCTGATTTTCTGATAAAAAAGAAGGGAATTTTAGAAATATGTATTATATAGCTTATAAGGGGAACCCTTGCCCAATTTTTTTTTTTGGAAGGAGGTCTTAAATTGGGTTTTATGGACAAAAGAGCATATGATTGCCATGGAAACAAAACCAGAATCATATTTTTGCGTTGAAAAATCAAGCAAGAAACCTATAATTTTATGAAAAACATGTTTTCTTCTGCATGTAATTATTTGATTTCAGCAATATATATAAGCTAATTTACAAGGGGAACCCCTGCCCAAATTTTTTTCAGAGTGAGTCTCATAATGCCTTGAAATCCGATATGGGAGTTCGTTTGGGAGACTTTTGTGTTTCGCTTGCGAACACAGTTATCACTGTTTTTTTTGTATTTGAAACAATATAAAATAGCCGTGGTGTAATTCATTTCTTTTAATAATCATCTGTGCATATGTAAAAACAATTTTCCGAAGAAATTGATCACCCATAGCTATTTTCAAATTTGTATTTTTAATCTTGTTTATTTCTTATATTACCGCTATGTTATATCTTCGACTTTGTTAGTGCCCTCTAGCCAAATTGATCTAGTAAGAAAAGGATTCTCCTCCAGATTTGTAACGGAGCACAATTATCTTTCTATACATGTGACACTTGGACAGAGATGATGTTAATATATGAGTCTTACAATCACTTGCCAGAGTTAAAATATAACAGATACATGTATCTTTAGTTTTACGTGCCTTTGTTTACTGCCAAGTTGTTCTTGTTAGCTACAAAGTAGGCAGGCAAAACCGTCACAATGAAAATATGATGATCTTAAATACCTGGGAATATGTTTGAATTGATTGCAGCAGAATGCAAAACTTGTTCTGTCATAATGATGTATTTGTGTTAGATAAGGGATTCCATAATTGTTTAAAGTTGATTCTCTTTTAGGAATAAAACTGAAATGTATGGCTTACTCTGTGAAAACAGAAAAAACAAAGAGATTTGGTCAGCTGAATGCCTTTCTAAAGATCAGCTGCAATGTGTGCAGGAGGCTTAGTACACTGAGGGCTCATAATCAAGCCATGCTCAAAACTGAGAGTATAAATGTATTGAAGACTGTGTTTGCATAATTGGTATAATTTATAATAAAGCATCTAAATATTTAGTATACATATTCCTTAAATATACCAGATAAAGTGCATAATATGCAAGCGAAGCTGGCACTTATTGTAAGAATGTTATCCAAAGCTATATATTGGTGCCTTCGATTTTTTTTCTGCCTGTCAAGTGACCTTTTTTGTACGACCAAAAGATCACATGACAAAATCAACTTCATTCATTGGCTAATTTCATTTCTCAACATAACGAGAGTCAGTTTGCTTATACATTTTTTTGCAAAACTGTCACTTTTCTTCTTTTTGTCACCCAGTCAACTTGAACATTATTGTCAAAAAAATTCTCCGATTACTTAAATCATATGTCTCGTGTTTCAACGGACTTCAACGCTAAAATATTCCCTTCTGGTATCCTTTCCATTTCACGAGGTTACCATAACGGCAATCTGCTCAATCGGAAACTAGTTCGTGCTGCCATGGTGACATTGACGATGAACCGTGACATTTCCGTTCAGCAGTTTGGAAGTTGTTTTTTTCACAGGTACTTGTTTCGTCATTGAAAATGTCAGTCCCTCTCACTCCCCTAACAAGAGAGGGAGGGGGCTAACATTTTTCATGAAACAAGTGCCTGTAGATTCAAGCCATAAGCTTCTAATATGATGAAGGTGCAACCTTAAAAGCGAGCGAAGAATAAAGGAGAAACTCACAAATGACTGTATTGCTCACAGACCATGACCGACATCATAAGAGATCATAATGGCATAAATTTCTTATTAGGGTCCGCTGAAAAGCCACTTTTCCCATTGATGGATATCTTGAATTTTGAGCATGCAGTCCTGATGGACACAAATTTTGAAGGGATCTCCTAAAGTTAATTGTAATCAAGTTTGGTTCCAATTTGATCAGTGGTTTAAGAGACCAAGTCTTTAATGAATTTCCATGGCGGAACAAATGTTATTTTTTTTTGCCCTGCTGGTGGCCATCTTGGATTGGATGCAGACCTATGCAATGGATAAAAATATTAAAGGGAACTGGTACCCAAGGACCAATGTGACAAAGTTTTGTTCCTATCGGCCCAGTGGTTTCATTGGAGATTCTTTGAATGAAAAAGGGGGAGAGAAGGAGTTTCTCAGAGATGCCGTCCCAAAATATGACTTCCTAGTGATGGGGTCAAATATTTTGAATTTTATCTTCTGTGCAGCATTAGCTGCACAAAACATTAAGCTTTTATGGTATTTGTGTTAATAGTTTTTTTTAAGTTCATACCATAAATATGCACATACAAAAAAAAAAATGGCACAATGATAATAAGATCTCATGTTATGTCTTTGTTTCTTTGTTATTCCGACGCTGCCATTGTCCATGGATTGTTCTTTTTGGACTGATGGTTCGGTTCTCACTTACTCTAAAGTTCCACAGCACCCCACCATATACTGTCATCCAAAGAATTGTATGTCAAATCGAACCCTTCCCTGTAATTTACAGTATGGAACTTGTTTTTTTTTAAATTGTACTATATCGGGAGCATGTTTCAACATAATTTTTATCGGACTTTACATACTGGAATTACTGGAAGTAAAGGTAAAGGTAAGATATTACTGGTTTTGAAGATGATGTTTGTCTTGTTAGAGAAGTTTTATTTAATTATTTTCATTACCCTTTCACCCTGACGTATTTGTTTGCTGATGATATCTCAAATGTAAACGTTTTTACATGCCAAAAGCTGCTAGTATTTCATTTCGAATATTCATATAATCAGCAATTTCTTATTTTGTAAACAATTGTGTTCATTTCTTTGTGTACATAGCGTTTGTATATTTTATTTATGTTTTTATAATAAGTTCTTTGTAATTCTGTTTGGAAAATGTTAGAATTGCTCTATCTTTTATTTTTTTACATGCTTTATGTATTTAATGAGAGATGAAAGTTTAATAGAATATTCAATTTGGGGATAACCGTTTTATTCTGAGGGGGTCTGACATTTTTTTTAGTTTTAAAATAGACATTCAGTCCCAAATAAAAGTTAAAAACAAATACTCTTGCATACACCTTCTTGCAACCAGACTCCACGTAGAGTATGGTAAAAATTTGAAAATAAATATTAATTCCCTTAAGCGTTTGAAAAAAAAAATCTGACTCTTAAATTTTCAGAAATAAGGCACCCGCCATTTAACTTGAAAGCCTTGGGACTATGATTTTTCCCCAAAATATATTTTGAAGCTGTTTTTATGCGAAAAAAAAATGTTGGCTGCAACAGGGACAATACATGTAATGTATAGTCCCTGGCTGCAATAACAATGAAAAAAATCTGAAGGGGGCTTTCTGCCCACAAATATAAGGCTAATTTTGATAAAAAAAATATATTTTGTTGAAAAGTTAAAAAAAAAATAAAAATAAATTTTCTGTTAAGAAAAAACCATACCCCCTTCAAGTTAAAGGGTTGATCCCGGAATATTCTGACTTTGCCAAACGACAAACAGATTTGCCAGAACCCCCACGTTCTGCAATGTCTCATTTTGTTTTTTGACCGAGGTGAGTTAAAACAGAGGACGGAGGAAGAAGACATGAGTAACAGGAGGGGTATATTTGAGACTTGTGCAACTTGAAGTCCTTCAAAAAATATTTAGTGTTACCTGGATAAATTACAAAGCAGTCGAAATATGTATAGTGTTGGTTTTTGAAAGAAATTGAATTCATTGTATCCGAGTAACGTTTTATTACATTGGCAATGGCGATGTGTGAGACCTACCAAGTCTGTTCAAGTCTCCTAAATACACTCCTCCATTCAGTGAAAAAGATTCAAATTTACACTCAATCTTATTCATAATTCACGATCTTAACATGATATTTATCACCAGCTGTCATCTCAGAATGCATTGCAATCTCAACAGCACTTCATTTCTTTGATTTTATGCAGTTGTCGGTCCTTTAAGTGTAGGTGTACTGTGCATTTTCGGGGTAGCAG
>MJUU01002845.1:146524-174118 GCA_002080025.1 Modiolus philippinarum | reverse complement strand
AATGCCATTTAATTTGAAAGTTTTCAGTCAAATATACACGATTATGGGAGCGTTAAAACTCAGGAAAGCGATATCCTAATTTCAAGGTAAGACATTTTATCATGAATAGTAATTTCACCTTTGAGTTCACTCGAGGTGTTAGATGGACATATTTTTGATAAATGATTGCAAGCAAGTGTGTTTCCGAATGCATTTTTTGGCAACTTAACGCCATCAGTCATGAGATCTTCGTTCACCGTTTTTGTAGATTTAATTTCTGCTAATTTTATCGTTTGTATCAATGCATATCGTTTCTCATGTAGTTGGCTTTATTTAGAACAAAAGTTAATTGAAAGGGAAAAGTGACACTTGAAATAAACAAACCGATCGATTGATTGAAATGATATTGCCATTTTTAAAATGATCGGGACGAACGCATATTTAACATGTTCTAAAAAACACAAAGGATTATGGGAACCAGGTCGCCATGTTGGATGAATAGTCACGCGAGAGTCGGCTATGTTTGACGAAAGATTTGAACAGCGTCAAATGGTATCTATTTATAGCTATGATCTATTTATAGCTATTTCAAAAAGATTATTTTTTACCACATTTCTACCATAAAGAGCGAGCTTTGACTTGTCAGATCATCGATTAATCAGTGCCTCTTCATGACCCGGCAAAATTACGTTTGTTGTTATGAGAAATGCCTCCTTGAACCACGGAAAACAATTTTAAGAAGTCAATAAAAAGAAGCAAAATGGTCTTTTTGGCACTTTACCCTCCGTGACAGACTGCAGTCCGCAGTCACTCCAAAAAGATTCAATGTAGGTGAGGGTGCCGAGGACACTCCAAGCCTCTCACTGTGAAATCAAATACCTCAAATGAATTTAAATAAAATGAAAATGAAATTACGAAAGAGATAATGTCTTACCTTGAATTCAATGCTGATCAAATAATATCTCGTAATTCCCTCAATCATTGTTATTTGAACAATGTCCTTTTGTGATGCTGTCATATTTTGACTAAAAACTTTCAAAATAAAATGGCATATGCTTTTAAATAACATAATGCTCAAGTAATTCTGAAAATTTGCAATCCTCAAATGAAGACAACTTGGCGTCTGCTACACGCTACACAGGAAATTGTAGAACTTCAGTTCAAGGACCGACAACTACGTTCATCAAAGTTGAGATTGCAATGCACTCGGCCTTCATTTACTTAAGGTAGTTCGAGCCTAATAAAAATCTCAGACAGATTTTTTTTTATTTTAAGATATTTTGTAAGTCTTAGTCCATTGTTTCAAAAAATAAAATAAAAACGATATGTCACCGATCATCTTTTCCTGTTATCAGGCTTTGAAAATCAGGCCAAATTCAGTATATCTCAGCGATATTTACAAAGAATATATAGGGAACTGTGAGACATGCTTGTTGTTTAGCTTTCATATTAAATAAATATCAGATAGATTTTTTAAATTTTTTGATATTTCAGAAGCATACATTTAAGCTATATGCTGAGCTGAAAAAATCTATATGTCACCGTTTGATTAAAAGAGATATTTGACATAATTTACGAAATAGACAATATTTACGGGAAAAAGGAGCCAATTCGCGGGAAAGTGTATGTCAGTCTATTATGACGTCACACTGTAAAGGCCAAATAAGGAATATTCCAGCTTGAAAATCAAGTCAATCCCGCATTCGACTTGTGTTTCGCAAATGCAGCAATCGACTATGCGCCGTGTATTAGTGTCGATCTACCTTAAGGGGATCCTCTACTTTAGGGCGGTGATTTCTTTGCATTTACATTTATTACAGAAAGCTTTGGTTAGGGACCAACTATTTAACTGAAAGGGGAAGGGTTATGTTTTTTTCTTGACAGAAAACTTTTCTCGCGCGAATTTTTTTTTTTTTTCAAAATTAACATTACTTTTTTGGTCAGAAAGCCTCCTTCAGAAATTGTTTTTCATCATTTTGGCAGCCAAAATATTTTTTTCTCAAAAAAGCAGCTCCAAAATGTTTTTTTTTACCATAGCCCCCACCCCTTCAAGTTAAATGGTTGGTCCCGTATGGTAAAGATCATGGATTAGGTTAAAAAACAACGGCAGTAGAATACCGAAGGAACAAAGCACAAGATTACACAAATCAAAGTCCAGAGACAAGGCAAAAGCAAGAACACCAAAAGACGGAAGACCAAAGACACCACATGCCCACAAAACACACGAACGTTACATATACAACACAAAAAACTAAAGCACTAACAGTGTGAACTCTCAATAAACAAGAGTGACATCAGGTGCCCCGGAAGGGTAAGCATGTCCTGCTCTGTGCACAGCACCCGTCACACTGTCAGTGGGTCAATTCAGGGTAAAGTCGAAACCGGTAATGTCAAATCAGGGAAGACGCGAATCTAGCTGAAAATGTCAGTTTTTATTTGTGACACTGACATTTCATATCTATCTATGATGTTGTGGTGACGGCCATAGAATTTCTGAAGGGACGAAAGTAACAAAGGCTGAACATATCCCTGACTCAGCAGTTTTTGTGACAGTGCTTTTGCTCTTTCCACAAAGTCACTGTATGTACTGCACGCTCTACAGTAACGAATTAATTGTGAAATATATACTCCATATGCTGGAGATGCAGGTATATTGCTGCAGAGAAAGGGAAAGGTTAAAGTTAGGAATAGGGCTTGAGTAAGTGTCCTGTGGTAAGTGTTTAGGTTAAGGATATGGTAGGCCTATCTGATCTAGGACAGGGTCCCCTAAACTGAGTAAACTAAGGCCATATGGTATAGCATATATATGTTGGGGATTTGAATCATGAATTAATAATATGCTAAGGCTGAATATGAATTGTATATAGGCTGAATTATAAGTTGTAGAGTTGAGCTGTCAAGTCTTGCACATAAGACGTAGCACTTATTTTTCAAATTTGCTCAAATTCCCTTTGATTTTTATTTTTTCCTTTGATTATTGAAAATGTTGACAAACCTTGGGTATGGAATTTTTGAAAACTTGAAAGGTATACAAGTTGAGAAAGCTTTGAGACGGTTTGATACTATTCACACCAAAAAGATAATTCGGTTTTGGATGAATACCCTTTAAAGTTTTGAAATAAATGATTATTAACCGTTTTCTAGTAGGCTGGTACGTTCGTTTGCCCGGCACTATTTTGACTCGATTGGTAAATAAAAAAATTCTCATGAATATTGATTACTCACAAAAATGTTTTCAATATTTAAACACTTACAGAATATTCGTAAACGCAGAAATGTTATCTACCTTGACCTACCTTAGGTGAAACCAATTTTTTCTATGCAGCAACCATTTTTAAATGAACAAGTTTCCGTTTTCTCTGGTCTTTTATTTAAAGAAGCTTTACAAGTATAGCAGTCTCCAGATTATGTGATAATGATTATTAAATACACGTAAGTTTTCAAATAAAGATTATAATTCTTTACATGCATAACTTTTACAGAACATATGGTGACAATAGGTGACAAAACTACCAATGATAACAATATTTCTCGAGGAACAACCTTTCAAGCATCTATTTGCAACGAGTATTATACTCTGCGTCACATTACCTACATGATCTGGAAGTATGTTTGAAGTAATATACATGCATTCAAATACCCAAGTTGCAGGAGCCTATGCCAGTAAGGGCTTACTCTATAATATTAACCAAATATTGGCGCTTCATATATCACTTACCCGCAGAAACAGCCTACGGAGCTATAGCCGATACATTACGCCGCAGCAAAACTAAAAGTCCACATTTGTCATTTATAGTGTCGCTAGAGACATTTTACGACCCTTACCATGATAGATCGGCTACAATGCCTAGATGTCAAATTACACAGTAGGACCCTTAAGTAAAGGAGGCTCAAGGCTTGAATACTGTGACAGACAATACACAAGCAATGAGAGAAATGGAGGACTGACGAGTTATTGAATAAAAAGGTTAAAATCACGGGAATTTAAGATGTAACATAAATGAAGACAATATAACATAGACAACAAAAATAAACAAAAATAAACAAAAACATCGCAAAACTGAATCACTCTGAACAGTGTAAATCCTCCAAATCACCAGACCCTCCTGGAAAACATGAAATATTCATCAATGGTACTCAGTGTCAGCCGACCAAATTAAAAGTGTGATTTTGTCATTGTCTTTGCTTGGCAATACGATAATAAACACTCGATCTTATTGTCATGATCCATTAGTGCATCCAGAGGGGGTTCCGCGGATGTGACCTGTCTAATCATGGTAACGATCGAAAACGCCTGGTTTAACACAGAGACATTTCATTTTTATATGTATGTAACGCTAATTTTGATTGGATAGCGTCAAAATTTTCAGGGGGTAAAATCAAAGGATTATCGTCGGAACCAATAGCAACGTTTCTGCGCAAACGAAAACCAAATCTACGACCCCCCCTTCAGATCCTAAAATATAGTAGGGTTATCTCTATATTACATTTAATTGTGTTCAACATAACATATTTTGAGACGGTATTTTCATCCTTTTGCCTGTTGACAAAATGGTAGTGCAAATTGGAGGAAGTACTTAGACAAAAGCGAACGAGTTGTGATGTAAGACGCTGATTACTGCTCAAAACAGAAATTTCGCTATTGAAACGTTCAAAACACGCTTGTCGTCAAACGTCCCGAGCAGGACTATATATATATATATATAAAACAAACAATAGACGAAAGTGAACAGTACACAATTAATTCAGTTGATATTTCGACAACTATCCGTGTCTTTATCAAAACACAATAAAAACAAAAATAAAATCAAACAAAAACTATGTACAAAAGTAAATTTAAACGAACTATTCAGAACTACATTCTGGACGCTGGTTAACACATATGTAATACGAGATGAATGCCCGGAGGGAAAATGGGAAAAAATTTTGTCAGTAACTGTACATCGGTAAAAATATTAAACAAAATCAATCAATATATATATATATATATATATATAGTCCCTGTCCCGAGTGATTACTTTACTGCGTAGTAGTAAAGCTGGGTAAAAGTCTGGAATTTCTTCGCTGGCATTCAAGGCTGTGCCTTCCTCATATTATTCAGATGGCAACAATCGATGTCAGTGTTTGTATTCTAGGCCAAAAGTTTGAAAAAAAATATCTTAATAGTTAAACAAATAACAACACAAATCAAGAGTTTAAGCCCACAAAATCATTTTTTAGGCCCACTAACGTGAATTTTGTATCAAATTTATATTAATATCTATGAAAATTTCTCTTATGATGCACGCTTATTATCTATTCCTTGCACGAATAGTTATTTGTGGTACATAACGAGACTTTGAAGCTGGAGTTGGATATGAACTTGTTGAATCGCTTTTACAGGTCTTTCATTGGTCGAGCGCCAAGTAATAACACATCACGCGTGATGTGCTATTATTTTTTCGATGTTTTTATTGGATCACTGTGAAATCTCGTTTGCCGTGATTAACGTTACCTAGCAACGGTGCTGTTGTTTGAAACAAAAACAGCAGTTTGGCACTAAATATTATGAAAATCATAAGAGAAATAGTTTGAACAACTCGAAAGAATTGTATATCGCTGGATGTCATTATGTAATTTCAAATATAATAAACTCGCCAAAGGCTCGTTTATTATATTTTGAAATTACATAACTCTAGTTGATATCCATCGATATACAATTCTTTCTCGTTATGAAAACTATAAATACATTCGTATGTGAAAATATACCGTACGAGCACAAATTCATACTAATTTCAAGAAAATTTCCGAAAAGAGGATGATATTACTCCTTTTACGTCCAAAAATGAAGTTTTAATCGTGTAGATCTTTCTCACAAAGTTTTATCTGTTTTCCTTCAAATAAAACTTGATTAAATAACGAGTTATTCCACGGATAGAATAGCACTATATCTACATTATTATAATATCAAAATGATGTTCATTGATGCTTTGGCAATGTGCCAATCTCTATACTTTCTATACCCTATTTATTCTTTTAAAATGCAACAGGAGTCCTAGTAAAATACTAGTACGTGATAACGTGACTTATGCATGCACAATTTGATAGTTTATTGTACACTTTTTTTTAACTACACCAATATTGTAGGTTACATTGGAACATATGATATTAGATTCCATGTGGGCCGGAAAACCCATCCTCTCTTTGGAAGGCAAAAACATGTTCAGTATCAATGATGTAAAAATCAAAACATACCCTGACACTGGTTTCCAGTATACCCAAATGTACAGAAACAAGTGAAGTTGTTATCCCTTACAATACACGTTCCATTATTATAACATGGCGAACTGTCGCATGGATCAACTACAATGAATAAACAAAGCTTAAAACAGTGGCTTAAATCTTTAATGAGTCAAATATTTGCAACATTTTCAACACTTCGGTATTTAGTTTTTCAAACATTTTCTCATGAAAAGTGATTGGTTTGCATATTAGACTCAAAATCATATAACTTACAGAATAAACAGACTTTGTGTAAGTAATTGACATGTAAGGTGCTAGAAGCTTCTAATGGTCCCTAATTGCTCACCTAGTGACATCAAATTTAAGTTTCAATTGACCAAGAGGTTTCAAATTAGGAGTTTTTATGTTTGTTTTCCATTAGGGTTCAATGAATTTCACACAGATTCGAAGTTCCCCAGAGGCTGCCATTTAGAATGACAGATCGACACTAAAGTAAAAACATTTATAAAGTACTTTCTAATGTGTATCTCTGTCTTTTTTTGTTTAATTCTGTACAGTTGTTGTCAAGGAGCAAGTCCAAAAAATGCAAACAAATAGAACGACCGACAATAGACGACGCAAATTGACGACAAAAGCTTAAAAGATTAAAAAACATATTTGGTCTCTCTTGGTAACATTTTGATAAAAATGTACAAAGATGACATATCCTTAGCTATATTTGATATAACTGATTATTCTGATTTCGTTTGGTTCTATGCATTTTAAACATTTTTTTTGATATTATGGATTTCCTTTGTTTGGGTTCTAGCGCTGCTGATGAGGAATTAATTTCCGAAATGGCCATACAACTCATTAAAATTATTGCAGTTGGAGCTAACATATGTGTTATGGTCTCATGTTCATTTACTCCATATCCTTTCGTAAAATAAATAGAAGGGCCTTCAAAACGATCTAGTCTAAAAAGTGAAAAAGCTTATTATTGGCTCACATATAGAATATTGAAAACTCCCCTCAAACTAAAAGGTACTTACTGCGCAAATTAAGCATACAGAAAAGAGAACTCATTGCTTACAGCCCTGACACAATAAAAACAGACTGAAGAACATGAGACAAAGTCTCTACAAATACATGGTAAAACAAAGCAATGGAACAACGATTTTTTTCTGTTGTTCTTCATCTTGAAGTCACCATGAGGCTTTCAACAATGAGCTTTGCTCATACCTCTTAGTAAGTTCAGATGAGACTGACCTTTACAAGAAACGCCAGTTTTTTTATCATTTTACCTGAATCTTCTAAATCAAATTCCACAATACTAACCTTAATGGTCTATTGAAGGTTCTTCACGACGACTGTTTATGATAAACATGAAGATTCAACAACAGCTCAACTTTAATGCATTGAACCATATAAGAAAGGTAATTTTAATTGCTCACATCATACATATACTCAGTGTTTTATTATTTGTTACATATGCTACTACATTTGTAAAACATGGCAACTTGTTAAGGATGCAATATTCGAACATTCAAATCAACTCCTTCTTCAGGTTTCTGACACAAATTAAACACAATTTACCTGCTTGAAGATGTTCAACTATTATCTAAGGCTACCACATTGACTGTATCAAAACAAATACAGGTTAACCCTTGTTGCTTGTCTGAACAATATTAACTTACTCTCACAGTCAGATCCATAAAATCGAGTAGGACAAACACACGTATAGTTTTCTCCTGCTGACATACACTGACCACCGTTCATACAAGGCTGCATAGTACATGGAGTTCCTGTAAAATACATAATATATTATGTAGTTATATTAACTACCAAACTTTCAATAAATAGTCAATCAAATACATCTAATGATTGTTATTTATTCATGAGGATAAAAAAGATTTTTTTTCAATAAATAGAAATAAAAAATTATATATATATATACTGAGTGCAATGAAAAAGCTACACTTAATTGTAAGAATTTTTTCGCACAACTAAAATTTCTAAAATATGTAACTGCCAATTTATCTGTGTTATTGCACCAGCTTTCGAAAAAAAAAGTCCGCCTGACCGGTTTTTACAACAATACATGGCACTGAATTCCAACTAATATTGTTTTGAATCAAATTCTTTGATCATTGGTTTTCTTTGTGCAAAGCTTTACCCAGGAAAAACATTTCTAAACTTAATTTTTTGGGGACCAGTTTTCATGTTATCCATGAATTTCTTGGTTGTTTCTGAAATTCCTTATGTTTCTATAAACAGAAATTACTTTAACGTTTATCATCTCATACCAACGATGAATCAGTCTGAAATTTCGTCAGTTTCTTTTGGAATGTGTTTGAAACATTTTTTAAATGTTAAGATTTGACATTTACAAAAATCGATGATGTTCCTATGGGAACAAATTGTATGCCACTTTTAGCTGACCTTTTCCATTTTTCGTATGAAGCAAAGTTTTTACAAGAGCTGATACAACAGAAAAAAAAACCAAATACCCCAGACTTTTAATTTCAGCTTCAGATATATAGACGATGTACTTTCTCTTAATAGCCCAAGATTTAAAGAATATTTACATCTTATCTACCCCAGTAAACTTGAAATTAAAGAGACAACCGATACACTCAATTCTGCTTCATACCTTGACCTTCTGTTATACATTGACAAACATGGACGTCTGAAATCTAGATTATATGACAAACGTGATAATATTGACGTTCCAATTGTGAACTTTCCCTTTCTCTGCAGCAATATATCTACATCCCCAGCATGTGGAGTATTTATTTCACAATTCATTCTTTACTGTAGAGCGTGCAGTACATACAGTGACTTTGTGGAAAGAGCAAAAGCACTGTCACACCACGACATCATAGATAGATATGAAACGTCAGTGTCACAAATAAAAACTGACATTTTCAGCTAGATTCACGTCTTCCCGGATTTGACATTACCGGTTTTGACATTACCCTGGATTGAATCACTGACAGTGTGACGGGAGCTGTATAAGGACATGCTTACCCTTCCGGAGCCCCTGATGTCACTCTGTTTTTTGAGAGATTGTTAGTGCTTTAGTTTTTTGTGTTGTACATGTAATGTTCGTGATTTCTGTAGGCATGTGGTGTCTTTGGTCTCTGTCTTCTGGTGTTCTTGCTTTTGCCTTGTCTCCGGACTTTGATTTATGTAATCTTGCGCTTTGTTCCTTCGGTATTCTACTGCCGTTTACCCAAAAATTAAAAACATTGCCATTCTTGACAAATGTCGACTCTTAACAACTTCTTGACAAAATTGGAAATCAGAATTTGAAGGATTCGGCATTTACTTTTAATTTTTCGTCAGTGTAATTGCAATTTTCAGACAATTTGGGAATTTTTATTTTGACCACTAAATCATGCGTTGAAGCAGTAGCAAATTTTCAAGATTGGACTATAAATGCATGATTGCAAAACTTGAAGGAGACACTTGGCTTTGTAATGTAGCTAAGAAGAAGTCTTTAGCTCGACATAAAAGATTTCCGAAATATAAATACCAGGTGTTGCTTTTCCATTGGCGCTTAGATGTATATACTTTTTAATCAACCAACATGAAATATTATAACACAATCCGATTTTTCGAAACAATATTAAGCTGTGAAAGATTGATCTTTGTGTAATTGTGAAATTCTTATTTATATTTTCACCCGATGGATTGCTACGTTGTTCGACCATAGGATAGGATGCCGAATATACCGTAGGTTTATTAGAAAAATTTAGAAATCAAGAAATATTACGAATATACGGAATAATAAAGAATCACCCCTTAATTTTAAATTTATTTAAATTAGCCCTCAAATTGGCTTGATATAAGTAACATACAAAAGAATGTAGCCATATATGTAAGCAAAATTACCAAAAATGAACTTACTCTCACAGTGGTCACCATAAAATCCTTTAGGACAAACACATGTATAGTCGTCTCCAGCAGTTAAGTACTGACCTCCATTCAAACAGGGTCCATGTTTATAAGGTGTACAAGTAGAACATGTATCTGTAATATATACATAAGTATGGAAGATTAAGATCGACAACCCACATTCTGATTTACCGGAGATACCGGAAACTATCGCAATGGAAGGAATGGTTTAACGCGCCGTAAAACTGGTGTATCCCAACATTTCTTTTTAAATGCCTGTACCAAGTCGGGACCATTGCGGGCGACAATTTGTTTTCGGTGGTTTCCACCTGTTTTGTCTATTGGCCACATGGACTTTGTCTCTTGGAAATTCTATTCGGTAATTTTGTAATTACCCCCAGTTTTTATCAGGAATCCTTATCAGAGCGGTATTAAAGGAAAAATAGATTCATATCATTTCTTTTCCCTTATCTTTGCCCTGTGTTCATATCTACTGACCGGTGTTAGAAATACATTTCTACTGTCTATAGGGAAACAACGGCAGTAGAATACCGAAGGAACAAAGCACAAAATTACACAAATCAAAGTCCAGAGACAAGGCAAAAGCAAGAACACCAAAAGACGGAAGACCAAAGACACCACATGACCACAAAACACACAAACATTACATATACAACACAAAAAACTGAATCACTAACAGTGTGAACTCTCAAAAAAACAAGAGTGACATCAGGTGCTCCGGAAGGGTAAGCATGTCCTGCTCTGTGCACATCACCCGTCACACTGTCAATGGGTCAATCCAGGGTTAAGTCAAAACCAGGGAAAGTATCTCATTTAGTGATGGTTGTAAAATTACAATGTTTTATGTAGTTCTCCGTTTATACCACTCTGATGGCATGAAAAAAGGGTGTTGACCATTTAATGGTGTTCTTCATTCTGAGGTCACCATGAGAGATTTAACAATGGCCAAACAATTATAACTCATAGTATGCTCAGGAAGACTTAGAATCGGCTTAAGCAGGAATATCCCTAGAATTAGCTTAAGCGGAATACCTTTTGTTAGGTGTACGTCTAACAAAGCTATAACCATGTCACTTTTGTTCATTGATGTGGGATCGTCAACAAACTTTAACACATGACCAATTACTCTTAAAACCAAACGACAAAGATCACAAGCACTGATCGAGTTGATTTTTAGAATATTTACAAATAAAATTGGACCATGAGGACATTATATGTTTACAGATGACTACGTTTTGAAAATAAAAAAGCCTTACTGTTAAATTTTGAGTGTGAATCTATATTAGAAATTCTTACATGAATAAGTACATCATACTTAAGAAATAACGAATGCATACACGAATGACTTATTCTGCAAAGTTTTTCATATTAGCTTGACTGGCTAGGAATAAAACATTTTTGCATAAAATTTTCTCAAGATAAAATTTGTAATTTTCATTTATTTTTCACTTTTTGTTATTTCTTTTCTTCCTTTATTTAGAATATGTTTCAATGTCACGCTTTATTTCAGGCCTGTAAAATATTTTTTTACTTTATTTTTCATTTCTTTCATTATTTTTCTTTTGTTAGTTGTGTTTTGTCTTGTTTGTTTTTCATTTATTCCATTTTATTCTTCTAATATAAATATTCTAGTCCACTTGTTTTTTCGGTGTTGTTTAGTTACGCAGATGCTTAAGAATTACGAAGTCAAGGCTTCTATCAATTCCAAATCTGTAGAAAAATTACGTCGGATAACATTGTTATTGAGTGGTTTCCACCTGATTTGTCTTTTTTTCGTATGGACTTCGACTCTTGACAATTCTGTTCGATAATTTTGTAATTATCCCCCATTAAGATAAGTTCTGTAGAGTTACTCCTAAGTAAATTGGCAGAAATGGGGAAAATTCTAAAATAAAAAGTAAAAAAAAACATGGCAAGTTATGTGAAAAACCAAACCGTCAGTCTAAAAGAAAAAAACATTTAAGACAAAGGAAATATCGCAAAGACAAAGAAACCAAAAAAAAAACAAAAAACAAAAACAAAACAAAAACAAAAAGACATCAATGAGCATTAAGATGTAACACTAATACGGGACATTCGGGATAGGGACTCTCGTGTAATTAAAGGCGAAAACGATCCCCTCGGATACCAGTAAGAAGGAAAACTAGGTTTCTAAACCAGCTCGTTAACTAAATAATTGACGGGGAAAAAAATTAACATGAAGCGCTACAAATCGATTAAATATAAATCACCCTTAGCTCAACAGTTTTCATTAGCTAGGCTATGGAATAGCCTAGCTATATAGATAGTTCTTGGGGGAAAGTGAGGAGTACGCTTGCGCAGTGAGGAGAACGCATGCGCAGAAGACTATTGACCAATAGGAATTTCAGATTCTCGAAAATCAAAATGGCGTCCAGTTTCGTCCTGAAAAAACGGGGCGGAGTTTAATTTTTCTGTTTCCTTGTTGAAGTTGAAAAGTATTATAAACATTTACTATAGGTGGTACTGGGAATAGGTTTGTAGAGGATATGATTGGTATTGCAATATCGCTGAGCCAAATTTATAAATATAGATATGATAAAAAGAATAAGAACAGTAATGTATAAATTTAAAACCAGAAGTTAATAAATAAAGATGGGTATCGTGCAATAATCAATAATATACAAATACTATAACAGACTTTTCAACTGTGTTAAACAAAGCGTGATTGTAGTTTGTGGAGATACTACGAAAGGTGGAAAGAGATAGAATTGCGTTTTTGCGGAAGAATAAAGAGCTACCGGTGTTTATTTGTGTGTGTTGTAAAAGGTTTATGCTTCCAAGCCAAGTACATCATGAACCACCGCACCCCTGTCAATCAAACACGCAATTTTTATAAAAACCATTATCCGATTTATATCATCCACTTGTGTTTATAACGTCCCCTCGTGTTTTCTAGTTAATAAGTGATTCCCTCTCAATGTATTGATGTATTGATTTTTACGTATAAAAATAGAACAGTTTCCAGACTGAAAATGTTTCAAAAGTCCCGTATTGTGACAACTTGACAAAGACATTACAATCAAACAAAAATGAACAGAAGTGTGAGCCCTACAAAAGACTAAGGTCTCATCACAGGGGTAAGCATGATCTGCTTTTGCGTGGCATCTGTCAAACTACGAATCAAGAGTCAGTTCATGTTTGTCAGTTTGTAAATAAATTCTGGATCTTCTCAGAAATTTCTGGTTGCAATTGCAAAATAGAAACATTTTTAACGATCCGTCAATTAGAAACATCGACCAGTTATTTCCCTGTACTGAGTTACATGTAGTTATATGGACACGATTTTGATTTCAATATCAGAAGAGACTTTTGATATACGAATGATAACTATCTCCACTTTGACCAAATATAGCTTACTTTGTACATGGAGATGTTCCTCATTCATACAACAGTGGTTGAATTACCATTTCAAAAACCTGATGTACAAGTTTTGAAATACTACATTGCTCAATATCGCAGTACAAAATAAAGGTACGACAATATCGAATGAGTAATGAAATCTAGATGCTATATACCGGTGTCATGTATATTTCTGCTAAAAACAGAAAATTCACTGTTTGAAATCACCACGCTTGAAGTTAAGTTTTGATTCAAGACGATAAGAGTGATCCATATGGAGGTAGATTTTAAGTCTAGCTATAATTGCCTTTACGCTTTGTTCGTTGCAACTGAAAGTTCCAAATATCGATGTTTCAATGCGTTATATTATAACACTAATAATATTGCACATGACGCCTCTACCAAAGCGATATTTGCAAATCCAATTAGTGTATCTTGAAATAAAATATACATTAAGAACAAAATTAAGGCGTTTTTTTGTCAGGGCAACGGATGACCGCGATTTGTAAGAATACTAACCCTATTAATGTTATGTTTTTGACGATCCCGCATCCATAGGCGAAAAAAATACATGAATGAAGCGTTGTTCAACATATGGCTATACATTCATCTCCATTATGTGCTTGAACGCACTGTGAGGTATGAGCATATGTTATTGTTGAGGGCCTAAGAGTGACTTCAATACGAAGAACAGAAATAAAAGCTCCGTCCATTGTCTGGTTCTATCATGTATTTGTCTCATGTGCATTTACTCCATATCCTTTTATTGTTTATATGATGCATGTTTGAACAGATAATTAAAAGATAAAAGCAAGAGGCTTGATGAGGGATCGAACGTAAAAATGAATTTGATGCACTTTATTTGGTACATTTTTGTATTGTGTTACTGGAGTTGGCAAAAAAAAACCAAAAAAAAAACAAAAAAACTTGGGTATCTTCTTTACTATGTCCACAGTCATTTTTGTCACATCAGTTTTGTGGTAGCTACGCCACTATTATTTAAATAATAACTTCTAGAATACCTAAATTACAGTCTTAATGAAAATTGCGTAAATCAGGGGTTCAATAAGGCGGAAAATTACATGGTAATATTATGAAATATAAAAAGGAAAGAAAATAACTTCGAAACGAAATATGACAAACACGAACCTACATAAAAATCTAGATATTATCTAAAATAGTGGCATTGTTTATTTAAGTTAGAATATTTATTCTGCTCATAACATTTATAGGATATGAAGCAAGTTTGACAAATGTGATAAGTATTTCCGATTCAATACATTATTTAAACAAAAAGAAAAAATATCAGAAAATCAAAATTATTTGACAAAATATAATCATGAAGGACTTTACATTACAAAAAGGTATTATTTGGGGTGTAGAGTGTAATTTTACTTGTACATGATTTAATCACTTGATTGCAATTCCCAACCACTATGTATTTCACTTTGTAATAAAAATTCCATTGAAAATCTATACAGTGATAGTTAAGTTTAATTCTTGATGTTAAAGTGTTTTTCTGATTAAAATAATTCAAATTTTGGACATGAAATCTGAGCTCTTATTCACTCAAGACAGAGGTAATGGGATGCCACTAAAACAAAATGTCATTCAGTTTTTATTAGCATTAACACGCAGTTTTCAACTTTGATAAAGCAATAGTGCTACCGCTAGCTAAACGTCAGTTTGTTGGCAAAAAAATCCACTTCAAAGTTCGAACAACTTCTGTAGACCTAACAAACCATGTAGTATATGAGGGAAGACCTTTTCAGTTAATGCCTTTTCAGCATTTGCAGCTGGTTGTTATGTCATTGGTGGGATAAATGAATTTTAAGTGTTTTTCTGCAATATTGAATCTTTACTTTTTGATATCCGTTCAAAGGGAAATAAAAAGCACGTTTGCGGTTAATGATAAAAATTTGTTACTTGTTTACTAGGTGGCTGTTATCATGGATTTAATTTTTTTTGGAAAATTAAATATTCTTAGCCTGTTAATGAAACTTTTCTTGCCTCACCCCAATATATTGTACACATATATGACAAGGGTAACTGTATACGAAATTAGGTTCTTTTTTGCTATAAATCCTTGAAAATCACAACACAATTTCATTGAGATCAAAGAGTAGTATGTATTTACGTGTCCTTTATCCCGGAACACGATTAAAAATGCCTTCATAAAAAAATAAATATTAAATACACGACTCTTTTTAAACATTAGTGTTGTAATTATTGTGAAATGATTAGATTTATTACTGTTGCACGCAAAATATGATATGCAATTTTAAGTTTTACATTTAAATTTTTCGATTTATCATGGCTAAAAGATTGTGTCTTAAGTAAAATTTCATCAAATACATACATTAAAATAATTATAGGTTTTTAGTTTAGTGTAGACAAAGACAGTTATTGTAACCGTATTATACACAATCTAATAAAAAGCTATGAACGCAATTGCACTGATCTGTCTGGGTTAAATCTCAATTTACCGAGTAGCCATTCAAGCATGGTCTAGGTTGTTAAGTAACCAACAACCTGAAAACAAAAATGACATTTTGAATCTACGGCTTATCGCAAACAAGAGTTTGAAGTTTCAAAACAAACCGCTTATTTTTAACTTTTTTTAAAAAAGTAATATCAAATTTATACGAGGGATATTGGGACTAACAACTAACAACTTTATTAAATGTAACGGATTGCATGAAAAAGTCGATGTAAAAAAGAAATTTTCTATCATAAAAAAAATCCTCACTATTTCTTGAATATTCTTTATAATAATCAAAGACTGAAATTAAATAAAATACTTAAAATGAAAATTAATGATAACCTGAGATTTGCCAGTAACGAAGGGAAAGAAATAGAATTAAAAATATCAGACTTGAGGTGGATCGATACAAATACACTGCGCGTTTGACTGGCGCATTTGCGGAACACGAGTCGGACTTGATACCTAAGTTTTTTTAGGGTTCACACTGTTAGTGCTTTATTTTATGTGGCGTTATTGTTCATTTTTTGTTTATTTGTTTTGTCTTTGTCATACTGTCTCAATTCGTGTTGGATGTAAATTGCCGTGATTTTGGATTTATGATTTTAGAATTCCCCCTTTCCACACTTTTGCTTCGGTGTTTGTTTGCCGATGTATTTCAAGCCGGAATATTCCTTTATTGGCCTTTTCCTTGTGACATCTTAATAAACTGACAACATTTCCCCGCAAATTAGCACCCTTTTCCCGTAAATACTGTCTAATTCGTTAACTATATAAAATATCTCTCTTCGGCAAACGATGACATATATACAAAAAAATCTATTTGACATTTATTTCACATTAAGATATTAGGAAAAATGAAAGGATATTGCATGTTTTCAAATGAAATCTGTTTTGGGGCCAGCATCGAAGTACTGGCCACTGGGTTGGTGAATATCCTCGGGGACTAACAGTCCACCAGCAGTGGAATCGGCCCAGTGGTAATGAATAACACAATACCCAAGTTACTGTGAATTTAGTCTCTGCATTTGCGTCTTTTGACAACGTATGTCTGATCAAATAATCTTTAATTTATTTTTGAACAAATAGACTAAGACCCAAAAAATATCTTATAAAATTGCTTTTGAGGACAACTCGATTAAATTGAGAGGCTTTTAGTGTTTTGTTTACTCATATCTTATAATTATATGATTATTTTTAGATATCTGTAAATATGCTTATTTTTTTTTTTTGCTGCATGTTATAAATTATAAATGTCATGTCGTGTTTAAAAACAATATTTAACACACTTGGTACCTAAAAATATATTATATATGATACTTGTATATATCGACGTACAGAGACGTACAAAAAGTATTCGGTTACCAAGTTTTTTCACTATATATTTCATATAAAACGGCATTTTTTCAAAAAATTATTGTGAAGGCATTTCTTATCCGATTTGATGTAGTTTCCACTGTTAATTAGGTAATTTCGAGCAGTTTTAGTGGCTTATTTAGAATCAACTTTATAAGTTGTAGTTTTAAAGCTTCAAGTATTTAAACAGAAAGTAAAATTTTTGTTGTGTAAAATCCTTATATGTGCAATTAAAAATGTGACGTCATATTTCTACTTTGTGTTTAAATCATTTCAAATAAGAAAATTGTATCAAAATAAGCAATGAAAATTGATTAATTTCTCTATCGTATAGTGCAAATTTTAACAAAATCCTATAAGAAATGGCTTCATTATAATTTTTGTAATTCAATATATACAAGTATCATTATATAATATATTTTAGGTACCTTTTTGTAAACCCCAGGAAAATGCAAGTATTATTGTTAAGAGTCCAAATGATAATTCTTTTTATTATGCAGAAAAGAACTTTTACTGGTAAATAGTTCGAAGACTATTAACCGTTCAGTGAATAGCACTGTGGAGATCTTTCGCGGACTTTTCAGTGACGACGTTCATTGGTCAGTCGGCGTGCCTGTTCCACATGATCATGTTGTGTATAAAGGAAATAAGTAAATAGCCTAGGTGGCCGAGTGGTCTAGGGCGCTGGACATGGTGCAGGCGGTGTTGCCATAGATGACAACAAAGCAAGGGTTCAAATCTAGCCGAAGACCTTGCTGGATTTTCCGATGTTGACAGGTTTAGAAAGATGATTTCCATCACTGTTGGCATGCGGAATCATATATTCTACCTTTGCAGCTCACCTCACCAATACATTATCATTCAGTAATTAAATAACTTATTTAATTTCTTTTTCAGTTAATAATTTTGGAATTTTAAAAAGATTCGGTATATATGTAACACCTTTTTTCTGGCTATTCGAACAATAGCAAGTCTATGGTTCCTCTCGACACCGACTATTTCCCTCTGCTTTGTGTGTGGAATTGGTTGTTTCTCGGGGAACCATAAACTTGGTATTGTCCTCATAGCCAGTAAATTATAACTGTATAATATACTTTTTATGACTATGAATTTTACATAGAAAAATATTGGAAAGGTATAATAATAAGACTTATTACCAAAGTTGCAAATCTTGGGGATTTCTCAAGGACAAATCAATACTATAGTATCTGTGTATTAATTCTTTGTCTTTCACGCTCTACTAGCTTCAAAGCGTGACCAAATATCTTTTAAAACTGTATCGCAAAAACCTTATTTGTTCTAAAATTTAAATTGATATTGAGTAACGGAATGTTAGTATTGAAACATAATGTTAAAAACGGAATGTTAGTATTGAAACATATGTTAAAAAATGACGAACCCATTGTTTATAAATGTACACGAACGTTTACCTGGCAACGATAAGGTAGTCGTAGTTACTAATTTTATTAAATGAATAAAGATAATTAATGTTAAAAAAAGAAGTTTGTAGATTTATGCTTTTTTCTAAATGAAAAATGTCCATACTATTATATCCTTTTATTTTAATGGAAAATAATTATTATATAAGTAACTGCTTTGTTGCTGGTAGACTGTTAGTCCTCGAGGGTAATCACTAACCCAGTAGCCAGTACTGGCCCGATGTCGAAATTGCCATATGCAGAAACTAAATTTAAATTCACTTCGGTATTTTGGTAAGTACACATTCCCGTGATATCATTCTATTGTTTATCTATTGCAAAGGTAGTTTTCACAGTTCAGAAGTTCAGAATCGTCTACCCCCCACTTTTTTAAATAAATGTATTGCTTTTACTATTTTGTGTACTTTTAATCTGTATTCAATGACACGATATTTTTGTTTCAAATTTGAAGTCCAGACCTACTGAGAATAATTTTTAACGTATGCGGGATTTTTTAAACCTATTATCCACGATGTCATGTTTGTTTTTAGTTTATAATCAGTGTTGATTCACTTACAAAATAAACCAGTCTACTCACCCTGTTTTGACGACTGCAGTACACAAACAATCACCAGTGCAGCAATCAACCCTAAAATTATGAGTGTGATGATAAATGAAAAGGCAACTCGTATTTTCCATTTTCTTGTCTTTGACGTAAACTTGAGTTTTTCAACTAGGCTAATTTTGCTTTTTCGAATTTTTTCACCATGTGTATCTTTCACATTTTGAACATTTGCGTTTGTAACGTTTCCATATGACTTCTTCCAAGTATCATAATCATCGCTTTCATTTATTCCACCTAATGTGATCTCTTCATATTCATTTTCCTTCTGTATTTTGGGTAGTGATATTCCTAATTTGGTATCTTTATATTTGTATAAAATGACACCATATTGGATCTCGGAATACACATCTTGAGTAGACGTAGACATTGTTGACATCACGAAAGTCTCTTTCGAAGTGAAACATTTAACTTCCGTGTCAATTATAGTTCATTTAATGAAACAACAGCAGTAGAATACCGGAGTAGTATTTACAAAAATATTTACAGATGAACTTTTCATACATAGATATATAGAATAAAAACAACTTTGTCTCAACTAAAAAATAAACTAAAATACTGTGAGCATAGCTCACTAAATGATACCCTGCTCCCCCACATAAGATACATTAATGGCAGAGTCAAACTATGGTAAAGAAATTCCCCCAAAATTGATCATATCAAAATTAAAAAAGGAGGTGCATTTTGACCTCACTTGATAATTTCATCAAATCCCCATGACAATGGCTAAATACATGTATGGCCATGGGGAATCCCACAAATTGGTCAGAACAAAATCTAGCATGAACTATGTCATCATATGATAAGATTCTTTTAAAGTATCATCAAATTCCATCATTGGTTTAGGAGTTTTTGATACCACACCAGTACCCCCTAATGACAACGCATGTCTAAGTCTATGTATGGCCGTGGCTATGTATAACCCCAAAACGTGTCAGACCTAAATCTAGAAAAGAAGGTGCACTGTGGCATCATGTGATAAAGATTCCCTGAAGTTTCATCTTGTTTCATCATTTAGGAGGACTTGTGGATACCATTCAAGTGCCCCTTATTGACATTGCATGGCTAAGTCCCTGTAAGGCTATGGTTACGGTAAACCCCAAAATATAGTCAGATCAGGGAACACTATAAGATTATGTGATAAAGATTCTCTGAAAATTTCATCAAATTCAATTCATTGGTTTAGGAGGAAATATGGATACCATTCTAGTACCGCCTTTAATGACGATGCGTGACCAAGTCAATGGATGGCTAAGGAAAACGCCAAAATGGGTCAGATTAAAATTTGAGATAATAGTTACAATATGGCAGTATATGATAAAGACTCTCTGAAAGTCTCATTAAATTCAATTCATTGGTTTAGGACGAGCCACCCTCATGGCAATGCATAGCTTATTCCATGTAAACATGTAATGATATGTGAATCATGAAAAATTAGTCAGATCAAAATCTAAAATAAGAGGTGCACTATGGCATCCTGTGATAAATGTTCTGAAAGTTTCATCAACTTCTGTTCATTGGTTTCTAGGATGAGCTACAGATACCATATCAGTAAACCCTCCTCTCATGACAATGCATGGCAGAGTCCATGTATGGCCATGGGAAACGCCAAAAATGGGTCACATCAAAGTCTATAATAAGAGGTGCAATATGGCAACATTTGCTAAAGATTTTCTGAAAGTTTCATCGAATACCATTAATTGTTTTTGGAGGAGTTGCGGATACCGTACCCGTATCCCCTAAATGAAAAATGCATGGCTTAGTCCCTGTATGACTATGGGAAATCAACACAAAATGGACAGATCAAAATCTTAAATAGGAATGCACTATAAAATTATGTGATAAAGCTTCTTTAAAAGATTAATCAATTTTTTCATTGGTTTAAGAGGAGATAAGAGGAGCGCGCGGAACATATTTAAACATTGGACCGTAAGGGAAAATCACCATTTTCATTATGTTGGATCACCTGAACTTGGCGACCTCAATACGGATATTAGGTTTATGAGGTAATTAATTAACTTAAAAATATTGTTACACGACCAATCAGATAACATGATTTTAGCTGTATTATTTGTGAAGAACATAGGAAATCTTGTTCTTACTAAAGGATTATCTATTGTATTTTACATGTAATAGTCAATGGCTCAAAACTGCTTGAGACTTTTCATTTACAAATAGATATTGTAAAGCAATCATCTGTTAAATAAGAAATAAGTGGTCGTGGGCTCAAAAGCCAACAAAGAATTTAATATACAGTGTAATACACCGATAAACGACACCCAAGTAAAAAAATAAACAAGATGATAATGGATGAATGAAATTAGTTCGCTGTTTTCTGTATTTAAAAATTTGATTCTGAATACAATTGATAAAAATGGCAAAAAGTAGCCTGAACGTCCATTTTCTGGACCACCTATTGGGAGTCCCATTTTTGGAAGGCTGTATCCGACGATGTAAATGGGTGACATATCAGAAATAGTTCATAGTTAAATAACACGTTTTTCATGATCAAAGTTAGAAAATTTTCAAACTGAGTTATCAAATATTGAGATTATCATAAATTATGTCCTTGCTATCAGGATCTTGTAATGATTAATACTTGAAATTACCTACCCCCTGCCCCCCATAAAGACGTATCTAGCATCACCACATTTTGTGCATCAGATTCATAATATAAAACTATCAGTTGGTAAAATCCAAATCTTGGCTAGGAAACAACATTAAATCATCTCTTTTAACTTCTTCTGTTAGCTCAAATTCCTTTTCCATTATGAATAAATCTATTTCATAACATTTATAACTTACCTTTTTAATTGCACTCACAATTTTTTATAGACTTTAAATGACTTCAATTATGGCATGCATAGGTAAAGTCAAAAAGGGCTAAATAAGTCTATCTCTTGTGTTTATATAAGGTTTGATTATTGTAATTATTTCTTGATCACTTCGCAATACTTTAAAATTGTAAGAACATGATTATCCCCTTCTTCGTGATAAGTACTCGTTAACGCTCGTACTTATTCACGAAGAAGGGGATTATCATGCTCCAAGTGCATATAAGCTATATAGTAGTATATTAAAGATTGTTATTTTTGTTGGAGATTAATGATAAATTACATGAGACAAATCGGTTAAGGAAGAATAGAAGTACTTTAGATCATATAAGTACACTAACTACTATTATAGAAAATAGAAAGTTTAAAAAATTAGCAACATTTGCTGCATTTATTGACTTTAAAAAGGCTTATGATGCGGTAAATGGAAATTTTCTTTTTCAAGATTAAGATCAATTAGGTATAAGTAAAAAAAAATAGGTGCATTGAAAGGTATATATAAACATGTAGAATGTGCAGTGAAAGCAAATAACTACATGACAGATTGGTTTAATGTAAACTCTGGTCTGAAACAAGGATGTGGTCTGTCACCCATATTGTTTAACATATTTATAAATAGCTTAGTAACAGGGCTAAAAGTATTGGATGTCGGTGTCACTATTGGTGATGGTAAAGTTAGCAAATTTTTATATGACGGTGATATTGTGTTATTAGCTGAAAATGAGAATGACTTACAGTTACTGATAAGTACGTTAAGTAAGTGGTGTGATAAGAAAAGTTTAAAATTTAATTTACATAAGACCGAAACTGTGCATTTCAGAAATCCCTCTGTTATTACATTGTATTTATATTTAATAATGAAAATATTGAAATGGTATCTAGTTATCAGTACTAAGATCTTTTAATTTCTCAATATTTAGATTATAATGAAATGGCTAAAGCATTGGCAAAATCGGCAAACGAAGCACTAAGTTTATTACTTGTTAAGAGTAAAGAACATGGTGGTTTCCAGTATTCTTCTTTAACTAAGCTTTTTGATACTCTTGTTTGGCCAGTAATAAATTATGGTTCTGCGATATGGGGAACCAAAAATTTTTCCTGTATAAATGCAGTTCAGAATAGGGCTGCCAGTTATTTTATGGGAGTGGGAAAGTATACGCCTGATGATGTGGTTAACCAAGTATTAAGGTCAAGTCAAAGTAATTGACGAAGTCCTACAAAATTATGATTCTTTGCATGATGATTGCTAAGCTTGAGATACATTGAAATATAAAAAGAAAAAATGGGGTACCTGTACTCGATTTCGTTTCCCAGTAGTTTGGAAATCGTCCAGTCTGACCTAAATTTACGTTGAATATATAGGGAACGTGGCTTTTTAACGGCTACAAAATCAGAAAAATGTTGTTTTAAAAATAGTTATACGTCCTACAGTTTTTAAAAAAACTAACACAATACAAAAAATTCTGAGCATTTTAAAAATATAAAGATTTTGGTAGGTCACCATGCTTGATAAATGCATTCTAAGATAAGAACTTGTGCAGAAAAATGCTAGTTTTTCATAACGTCAAGAATCACGTTTGCCGACGTCAATACGAATAAAGAGAGTTGTGCACACAGTATCTTAGCAGGAGTCCTTCATGTATAACTGATACTATAAATTGTGAAAATAAGTTTTCCGACTTGGAAATGCATTGCGTTTCTCCATTATTTAAACAAGTTCTATTTTTGTCGGTGGCAATGCTCATTCGGTTGTATTAACGCATGCAAAGAACAAAAGAGATGTTATTTTTTACAGACTTTCATGACCTTCAATTGACAATTTTAAGTTAGTTGTTTTTCGTCGAGAACTACTTTTATTGCACTAAGTTATTAAACATTTATGTCACATCATTTCAATTCATTATTCGGTAAAATGTTTTCATTTAGTCGGTTAGATCTTTAGAATAACTGTGATTAATAAAACAAGGAACGCTGCAAATGAATGAATTAAAATACACAC
The DNA here is from genome assembly GCA_002080025.1 of Modiolus philippinarum. Classification (NCBI taxonomy): domain Eukaryota; kingdom Metazoa; phylum Mollusca; class Bivalvia; order Mytilida; family Modiolidae; genus Modiolus; species Modiolus philippinarum. Next base: position 149,946 of record MJUU01002845.1, on the reverse strand, counting down.
AATAACTCTTGCATTTAAACAATTAAGCGCACTTTCTGGAAATATTTTAAATTTCGTGCGGAATTTAGGTAAAAATTCGAATATAACCCAATCGGAACCACCATTTTTCAAAGCCTGAATCAACCGGCCTGTGGTGCATGACCTATTGCTAATATTCGATTGTGTTTGAATGCTATCATTGCTTTTTACAACATTGTTACCAATAGTTGCTTTTTGCAATATTTGCAAGACCGTTTTTAGCCACTGAATAGAAAAGGTTCATTGCAATTTTGGCAAAAAACCATACTTCGCTCTTGAAGCAATTTTGCCTTTATCACAGTACACCTGCATTTATTCGAAAAAAAAATTCGATGATCAGCAAATTTTACATTTTAAATTATGTTTAGGGTTTCCCAAAGAATAGAACGACTTTCGTCATTTCCCCCCGAATTTCTGGACCTGACGATTTCCAGATAAATCAAAATGTTGGGGGAAAATTGATAAGGCATTTTTATAAGGTATTTTTATACTGTGCCTTCATTTTTTAATTTACTGTTAAACGTGTTTCTCCCGAAAGCGGCGTTGAATAGATATCGATTAAATTCATTAAATTGACTTTCCAAGGTTAATATTTTAAAAACTTACGAAAGTACATGGACTGAAAACAGTCTATCTCACCACACAAAAAGTGTAATTTTCGAGTTTTTGTTGATATAAGTTATATCCCTGAAAATAGTAACCACGAAACCATCTGACTACTATGTACATCGTGTTTTAGGTCTAAAAAAAGAAACCACTATGTTCTTAAGTCGAAAAGTTCTTGGTCTGTGCATTCTGACAAATGGAGCGGACAATATAGCTTTCCCTAGAAGTATCATTAAGACATGGCGACTATCTCTCCAATCTATTATCCTTGTTATTTTTTTGTTGTTGTATGCGACGGTGAAATCGTTGTTTCATTGGTTATCAGTACTATGTGTTTGTAGAGACTTGTCTCATGTGCATTTTCTCCATATCCATTCATTATGTATTCATTTTTTTGCATTTTTCGCCGATTATGTTTTTGTTGTTTTGTTTTAAGAAATGGCCATTTTTGTAACCCTAAAATTGCAAAAAGTTTCTTCGACGAGATCCTTCCTGTGGTGACACAAAATTTGGGGAAATCATATGAAACTTCATAGGTGTTTTACGTTCCAATGAACGTCATACAATAGAAAGGGACGTCACTAAAAATTTTCAAAAATAAGACAACACCAGATGGCGTTCAATTACTTCGGCTTGACCTTAAACACTGGACGTCGATGTTTCGATTGTGGAAGCGATTTTCCATTATGTAAAGCGACAGAGTAAATATTAAAGTTTTTGAATGGAGTTTAAATATCAATAATAAAAACTAATGTGGTAGAGTAAAGGATAGATTTAAGTCTTGTAATTCTGGTAATTATATAAATATTGATAGAATAAAAAAGATAATAGGAAACACCTACAATGGCCGAAAAACATAGCCACATGCCACAAAGTAAATAGGAACTGCACAAGAAAAAAAAACAAAAATAAAAATACAAAACACAAACGTAAACAACGATAGGAACTCGGGACAGCCGGACTTGGTACAGGTGTTCTTTAGCCATTTTCCCCCATGCCAGTTTTTCCGGGGGAAAAATTAGCATATGCTGATTTTTCTCCCCGGAAAATTGGGCATGTTCCAAACATTCCCCCTTAAGGAGCATGATGGAAAAATGAGATCCATGCCATTTTCCCCCTTTCAACAGTACATATGCTCATTTTCCCCCCTAATGTCATCATTTGTCGCATGAAATTACTTTCTCAGAAACTTAATTAGTGAACCTGTGAGAAAAGACTTCTGGTTAAGGCATCCTCCCAAAGAAAGAAATTAGAAAAATTTAAAAACAACCTGGTCAATATCAATTATTTATTAATGGCAAAATTTCACCCCCACCAAAAAACAAAAAAAATTAAATCCAGACCGAAAAGACATTCTGCATAGTTTGGAGTTTATCTATCCAGGAATTTTCCGGTTATATACTTGAAGAATTGATTCTTTCGTCTGAGAGATTACCTAGGGAATTAACCAGGATATTTTACGCATTGCCAGTTTGGCCAAATCATTGGCGGCAGCGGCTCTTGTCATTTCTCGGCATCACTTGTCATATTATACGTGTTGCTTTAATGTATTGTATAAATAATTGTCTCCCGCCGCAACGCAACGGAGGGACATAGTAATGGTCTGCGTCCGCGCGTCCGTGTGTCACATTTTTTGTGGGTGCAACTCCTCTTACACCACTGGACAGATTTTGCTGAAATTATGTGTGATTGTGAGGTAGTTCGATCCACAACAATAGTAACTATTAGTCAACAATAGCAAGATCGAACACACTATTGTACCGGAAGATTACGCAATGTTATGGTTAAATGCGCATGTCTTGTCAAACAAGAGTAATAGTCCACTCGACTCTTGTCGAACTACAGTTAAAGTGTGACGTCACAGACTGATGTTTCGAAGGATTTCATTGGTCACTCCTTATTCTGATCCGGATTATCGTTGTATGGACCAAAACTAAAGTTTTTGATCGAACTGCCTCTGTTTTTCACCAACTGTAGCTGATCATATCATGCCGCCATTTTGATTTGATAAATTTTACAGGAGTTATTTGACTTTATCGACTTTACTGCAGCGGCGGGGGACACATAGCTACGCGTAACAATCTTGTTCACAATTGTCAGTACATTTTTTAATCTAATTTTCTTTTATCATGGAGTTTATTTGTCGCGTGTGTTGATCTTTTTCTACATGTGTACCTCCTTTTCTCAAATATCACCGGCGGATCCAGCCTCAAAAAAGTTGGAGTCCAATGAGGTTCCATAACAAAGGGGGTTCCAGGCCATCTTTTGCCGATCTTTTGTCAGTCGTCCCTACATTTTGCACAAAATTTGTAGTCTTTGTAGAGACTTTGTCTCGTGTGCATTTACTCCATATCCCTTCATTGCTTATATGTGTTATGTAACAAGTTATTTGTATGGGGGAAGAATCAGCATGGGGGAAAATGGCAATACTTATACGTGTTGTCAGTTTTCCGTAGGGGATAATGACAATGATCTCAATTTTCCCTGGGGGAAAATGAGAATGATCTCAATTTTCCCCCGGGGAAAATCTAGCATGGGGAAAAATGACAATATAACACCGGTACTAGCAAAAGCCAGCGGTAAGGTTAAACCGGTTTATGGGTACCCAAACCTCCCCTTTCTCTGTCCCGTTTCCCTATAATATAATAACATACGAATAAAACCCATACAGGTAGACTACTAACTCCATGACCACAATCTTGAAAAGAAAAATGGGGGAACAAAACGTAATTTTGAAAGATGGGTCAAGGAGTGCTCGCCGCTAAACTGCCGGCTAGCTCAAGGAGCCTAGTCTGCTG
>MJUU01002845.1:128156-142760 GCA_002080025.1 Modiolus philippinarum | reverse complement strand
AAAAAAAAATCTTAGCATTTAAGAGGTATGAAAAGTATAATTTTAAGTTTACGGTTTAAACTAACTCTTTAAAAATGACAAAAACAATAAAGTGTTTTGAAAATTTTACTTCATGATATACTTTCGAAAGAGTTTGATATGTTGCGAAATAAAAGAATTATGAAATTTAGCATATAATAGACAGAAAAGTAATCAGTGGTTTAAACTCAGTCTTTAAAAATGACAAAAACAATTCAGTGTTTTGAAAATTTTACACCATAGTATCCTTTGAGAGGAGTTTTATAATTCCCGAACCAAAAACTTGATGAATTTTAGCATTCGCGAATTATAAAACTCCTTAGAAAGGATATTATGATGTTAAATTTTCAAAACACTGAATTTTTTTTTGGTCATTGTTATAGACTTAGCTTACACTGTGTTTCAAAATCTTACTTTTCATACTCTTTTCTATGCCAAATTTGATGATTTTTGTATTTCATAACATATCAAACTTCTTCGCAAGGATAAAATGAAGTAAAATTTTCAAAACACTTAACTTTTTTTACACTTGTAAAGAGTTAGTATAAACCGTCGATTAAAAATTTTACTTTTCATATCTTTTTAATGCTAAAATTTATCAAGTGTTTGCTTCCCGAATTATAGAACTCCTTCGAAAGGATTTTATGATGTTAAATTTTCAAAACACTGAATTTTTTTTTTGGTCATTTTTATAGACTTAGTTTATACCCCTTTTTCAAAATCTTACTTTCCATACCTTTTCTATGCTAAATTTGATAATTTTTGTATTTCGCAACATATCAAACTTCTTTGCACGGATATAATGAAGTAAAATTTTCAAAACACTTAACTTTTTTTGACATTTTTAAAGAGTTAGTATAAACTATCGACTAAATATTTTACTTTTCATATCTTCTTAATGATAAAATTCATCAAGTTTTTGGTTCAGGATTTATAAAACTCCTCCCAAAGGATACTATGGTGTAAAATTTTCAAAACACTGAATTGTTTTTGTCATTTTTAAAGACTGAGTTTGAACCACTGATAAAAAATCTAACTATTCTGTCTATTCTATGCTAAATTTCATATTTTTTTTTATTTCCCGACACATCAAACTCTTTCGGAAGGACATCATGAAGTAAAATTTTCAAACACATTATTGTTTTTGTCATTTTTATAGAGTAAGTTTAAACCGTAAACTTAAAATTATACTTTTCATTCCTCTTAAATGCTAAAATTCATGAAATTTTAACTTCCAAATTATAAAACTCCTTGGAAAGGATATGATGAAGTAAAAGTTTTGAATTACTGAATTGTTTTGATAATTTATAAGACCGAGTTTTTGTTTTTTTCAACTGCTTATCAAATTATTTATTTTTCATACAAAATCTCATGATTTTTTTTTATTTCTAAACACAGTACACATCCAGTTATATGAAAATAAAAATCTTTGCTCTATAGATTAGTTAAATTGAATATTCTTTTAAAACTTAGTCTAAAACGGCGATATTTCACAACTTTTAACTGGTGAAGGTGAATATAGACAGTCGAGATCGAATTCTCCCATGACCCGCTAATCTGATATCCATTCGCACCTAAATGAGTCACAGGTACAACTCTTTTTTGATAATAAATTTATAATATCAAAATATATAAAATAAATAAAAGACACGAAATTTGAATAAAAAAAGAGAGAAATATAAACGATAAACAGAAAAAAAAACGATTTTGATTGGTTTAATTAAACCCTGAACACCGTTTTCCGTTTCTGATTGGACGAACGTTTAATATCAAATAGCGATTTCCGTTTCTCGTTTCTCATTGGCTAAAACTATGAATAGCGTTTTCGATTTAAACTCGAATTAACGATACCGATCGAAAACTATAGGTTTCCGTCGCAAACCCCTAGTTTCCGTTTAATTTCAATATAAAACTAGGGGTTTCGCCGACAACTATGTATACCGATCAGAAACCCATGGTTAACGTGCGGTATACCTAGTATTTCGCACGAAAACCTCTAGTTTCCGTTCAAAATACTAGGTATACCGCATTTTTGTTACTATCGCGTGCCATGCAGGGCCCAACGGGGCAAAAATTGATAACATGCGGATTATATAAAATTTTTATTTTTCATCCAATTTCAATGGGATTTTTTCTTTTGATTCCTCTCATTGTAGGCTTTAAGTAGTATATCGACAGATTTGGCATAGCTCGTACCGTTTCCGAGCTATTAGGGGTCAAAAGGGCCAAAATTGCAATTTTTAGAAATATATGAAGTCTTTATTTTTCATTAAATTTGGTGGGATTTTTATCTTTGGATTGTTCTCATTTTAAGCTTTCAGTGATATGGCAGTATATTTTGTGTTGCTCTTTGGTTTCCAAGCTATAATGGGTCAAAGGGACCAAATTGCAATACTTCAAAATATGTGAAATCTTTATTTTTCATTGGATTTCAACCTGAGTTTTTTCTTTGGATTTTTCTTGATGGTAGTCAACATGATTTCTTGGCTCTTACAATATCCTAGTAATAAGGGATTAAAAGAGCTAATTTTTATTTCACTAGTTTGTGTCCAGTTAATTTCTGTGACAAGGTCCTTATTGTGTCTAAATTTCAGTGGTCGACATGCTGTGGTCGTATCATGCTGCGCTCGGCGTAGCCCTTTATTTTCATATTACTGTCAATAAAAGGAATTAAATGAACCTACAATAAGTACAATACCGCGATCTATTGAAAAGTTGTGGTGTTTTTTGTATGGTTTAAATACAAAATTTTGCATGTCAAGATCGCTTTTCTTGTTTTAGCTCACCTAGCCTAAAAGGCCATGTGAGCTTTTGCCATCCTTTTGCGTCCGTCGTCCGTTGTCCGTCGTCCGTCCATCCGTCGTCCGTCAACAATTTAAAAAATCTTCTCCTCTGAAATTGCTGTGCGAATTGTAAGCAAACTTGGCCTGAATCATCACCAGGGTATGCAGTTTCGAAATTGTGTTCGATTAGTCCGAGGGTCAAACAACATGGCTGCTGTTACTAAAAATAGAACATAGGGGTAAATTGCTGTATTTTGCATTTAATTCGAAAACCGTTACAGATATCTACCAGCCCTGCAATTTTGAAGAAAATCTGAAAACCCGTCTTAGAGTTATTGCCCTTTTTCCGTAAAATTTTCAAATTTTCGATATTTTTCATTTTTTATCAAAAAAGCTATAACAGATAGAGGTCAACTTTAATTGATAAAATGTTCAGCATATCAAGATCTATCCACCCTGAAATTTTGAAGAAAATCAGAAACCCTTTGTAGGACTTATTGCCCTTTTTTCACCAAATTTTTAATTTTTTTGTATTTTTCGTCTTTTATTTCCAAAACTATAGAAGATGAAGGTTAAGTGTAAATTGATGAAATGTTTGCCATGCTGTGGCGACTTCAAAACTGGTGTTGAAAATTGTTTGTTGATCGCCATTTTCAAAATGGCCGCCAAAAAAGGCGGGAAAATGCAACATTGTCCGATTTCAATGAAATTTGTTTTTCTTATAGATATTGATGTTGCGACTTCGAAACCGGTGTTGAAAATTGTATATTGACCGCCATTTTCAAAATGACCACCAAATAAGGCGGGAAAATTCAACATTGTCTGACTTCAATAAAATTTTGTTTCCAAATAGATATTGATTTTGCGACTTTATGATGTTAAAAATTGTAGTTGACCGCCATTTATATAATGATGTCTCGACTTCAAAACTGGTGTCAAAAGTAGTCCTTAGCAAGAATGTTTTTTGTCAAAAAAGTCCAACAAAGACATATAGTAAAACATGATCACACTTTAAATACACTTCAAAAATTGGTTGGGTTTGAGCTACCAAAGTTAGAGGGACTGAAGTTTAACTGTATAACTTACAATGTTAGCTTGATTGTGGCAAATGATAACAAGGTGAGCGATACAGGCTCCTGGGAGCCTCTGGTTTGGGACTACTTTTTATTACTTAAAACAGTAAATTATTGAATTAATTGTTTCGTATTACATTTCTTCCAGATGATGATTTTGTAAAAGTAAAGATTTGAATGGTACTTTTTTAATTAAAAAAAATGAAAAAAATTGAAAACTTGTCACGATTTTTCATGATTACTGGTACTTAAAAACTGCCCTTGAATCAAACTGATCCTCGCAAGATATAAGTCATACATTAAAAAGATACCAACGTCTTTTAACAATATGATATAAAAAATCATGGATCAAGATTGGCCTTTAACAATAAAAAAGTATTGTACAGTACTGTGCAACGTGGCCCTTACAGATAAAACGATCAGTCACCCGTCATCCGTTCGTTAGGGAGCACTCAGCGGTCAGTCAACGATCAGTTAATTAACGTGACGACTTGTTATTCGTCCAACCCGTCAATTGACGTNAAACGTGACGGATGACGAGATCCCTATTCGTCCAACTCGCGTCCAGATTCGTCCATCTATCACGTGATGTCTCGGGTTAAAGATTTTGCGAAATATAGATTCGTTTCACTCAGTGTGTACATTATCGGTACATCATCGCAACAGATCAATCTTTTTGCTATTGATCATTTTTTTTTTCATTTCCATACAGTTTTTAAAAAGAAACTGCTGGTTGTTATTCATCAAAATTTGCCATTTTCATCGAGTTTAAACAAAATAATGTGTAAAGGTCAAAATTTCTCTCTTTGTAATGACTATGTTTAACAAGTCAGTTTTAAATATTTATTTTCAAATATACATGTAATTAGATTTAAAAAAAACTAATGTGTATAACAAAAGTTTTGCACTGGCTGGTAGATTTGCATCGAGTAATTTTTTATCACATTTTTTTCATTTTCAAGGAATTTTTAACAAAATAATAAGGAAGGTTTCGAATTGACCGGTGTACATGTAATGACTAAAATAAAGATTCATTAGTAATTTTCATTACATTTTTTCATTTTAATGGAATATTTAACAAGGAAAGTTTCGCATTGACCAGTATATATGTAATGACTTAAATGAAGATTCATAGGTAATTTTGTATCATGTTTTTTCATTTTCATGGAATTTTTAACAAATGATTTGTAAAAGGAAAGTTACGTTACCTATGTTCTAGCAAAATTAAATGAATGGATCGGACTAAAATGTTTAGTACTTATAAAAAAACAAAGCACTTATGAATTTCCACTACTTAGTTATGAAATGACTACAGTCGATCTCTGATGATACTTCTTTAGCTATGAAAAAATTCTTACGTGACCGATTTCTACGTTACCAAATGACACAAGTGGAAAAATTATTGTTAAAAATTCAAAGGAATTCACTTTTTGAAACAAAGTTTGCATGGACTTCCATCATTTCCATGACAAAGATGTGATGAAATACCATTTCTTGTGTAGATGTTCCATCAGAACAAATAAACGATTCCTACGTTACTCAATAAGCAATGCTTATCAGAGTAATCATTTTCGTCAAAAAGACTTGCAATTCATAAATTGGTTTTCAAGTTTCCCCAAATTCTATCATTTGCCCTCCATGTGAAAACAATATAAGAGTATGAAGATATCATACCTGGGTATGATGATTCCTACGTTACTGTAACACTAGTAACAATAACGCCAGCAAAATATATGTTAACATATGTTGCTGATATCGTGGAATTTTTATACGAACACTCGTACAAGCCAAAATAACAGATATCTGACATTATTTAACAACGCTCATTTTTTTGGAATTTCAACAATCCAAATGCATGCTTTAAATGAGATTCACTGCACTGAGGATCGAGACTGGTCGATATGAGAGTGAAGCAATGTTTTTATTACAATAATTCATCTATTGAAGATGAGATGGCATATTGTAATGTTCTGCCCTTTATATGCAGATTGAGAATGACTTTATTTCAGGAAATTGAAAAGAAAAATTTAGCTTTTAATATTTTATCTGATGAGGAAAAAATTATTTACCTTTTTAAATCAGAGGACTGTTTTTATAATGTTGCCAAAACCTGCTTTAACATTTTAAGTAGAAGGAACACGTTTTTATTCTTAATAATAAAAAGAATGATTTAAAAAATAATGATCTCATATATAACATTATATTGTCTGTCGTAATTCTTTTAAGAATGGCACTTGTATATGCTTTATGTTATATTTGTGTATGTGTAGTCTTTAATTGTACATATGAAAAAGAAAGGAAATGGGGTAAATGTCAAGGAGACAACATCCCATATCCAGGTTAAAACGACCTAAAACAAAGCATCTAGTGGTCACCGTACGGTATTCAACACAGTGAGGAACCTCACAGTGTATAGCAAGCCCTAAATGGCCCCAAAAAGGTAAAAAGTGAATAAATCAATGGAAACAAACCACATCCAATAACTCAGATATCAAGAAACTAAAATTTTATAAGAAGACAAGGACAAGCCAATGACCAACATATTGCTGACTTGGGACAGGCGCAAAAATTGCTGTGGGGTTAAACTCGTTTTCTTGAATCCAAACCCTGCCCCTATGTGTAGTGAAAGGCTAAAAATAAATACACAGTAAAAATCAAACTAGGAAAAAGTCCAACTTATCAAGACGAGTACCCTTACAATGAAGTACATAAAACATGAAGACAATACAAACAGGTACTGTCCGGACAAATGTACACTGTAAAAGCTATTTTATGTTGTTAAATACATGTCGTGAGACTTTAATAAAATATTGAATTGATTGAATTGTTCTTACATATACTTGTGACATGAGTTATTTTTCAGCTTTTAATCCATCTTTAATCAGTGCTTATAACACACTACACACTACGGAATTGAAATGTCCAAGAGTAATAAAAAAAGGAAAAAACATAGTTTGTTTAATGTGACACAATACAAGTTCATTCTGGTTTTAGCAGAGACATATTTAGGTTTATTTGTATTATTCTAATGTTTGTTGAATCCCCGCTTTCATGGATAATGTTTGTTGAGGTGCTCGATAATAAGAAATAACTAAATACCGAAGTTACCGTGAATTTAATTTCTGCATATGCGCATTTCGACAACTGAATTCAGCTAAAACCGGCGCTAGGGGTCGTCTTGAACCTACATATGAGGTATGAGCAAAGCTAGCTCGTTGTTGAAGGCCTCATGGTGACTTCATTGAAGAACAACAATTAAAACGTTTTTCTATTGCTTTGTGTTAACATAGATTTGTCCCATGATTATTTACTCTATATCCCTTCATGGCTTATATTTGTCTCTGGTATTGGTCACTTTTTAGTTGTCAGAGAACTTTTCTTATAATCTTTAAATGAAAAAAGAGAAAAAAAAAATCTAAATTTCTTGATGGTTAAAATATTTGGTTTGAGATTATTAATTGCGGAATAATATGAGTAATTCAGCTATATTAGCTATATATATATATCTTTTGGAGCCAATTTTATTTCATCGAGACAACACACATCAATCTTGTTCGACAACTTTGTTCAAACATGAGTGACGGCGAAGAAGTGCACGATATTCCGCCTCGAAATAACGATGATGAGAATCGAGTAGACCCGACGGTCAACGTTGGATTATCTCCTGAAGATACCCTTTTAATGTTTCCCCGACAGTTGGATAACGCTCTATTTAGACACAAGAAAGAGCTTTTTGCCGAAATTGATTTGAAGATTGGTACCGGTTCAGCAGACGCCAGTAGTCGTTTACCAGTAAACACACCCAAATTCAAAATCGATGGTAAAAGCAAGAAGCATGAGTTAAACGCCCTGAGATTGGTGGAGCTTGGAAAAAAATAAAGCAGTTTTTAGAGCGTGGATCCGTTAGTGCGGCAGTATCCGTCCTAGAAAATTATAGGCAGAAAAATCATTAAAAGAAAGAAATAAGATAATAAGGATCGTAGATAAGTACGGATGGGACGTGGTGAAGGAATTCGTGGATGATCCTTTAATAGAGTCTTCCGAAGAAGCAACTAGGTTAAAACAGGCAGAGTACAGGTCTAAGATGAAGCAGAGAGAAAAAGCTCGACAGAATATTAAAGGGAATCCGTATTTCAAATTGCCGGAAGCGGATAAGGCTACGTCTGATCTTTTTAGTAAGCCTAGCAGACCATTTGCAGAAGAACCACCCAGGAATAGGAATGAAGTCAGCAAAACAAACGCATATTCTTCAGCAGAATACTTCTTCGGCAAGAAAGAAACCAGATGCTTCTACTGCAACGAAGAAGGTCATTGGGCGTATCAGTGTCCCAGAAAATCAGCAAAGTTTCCAGCAGAAAAGAAGCAGTGAAACAGTTAAGTATTTTGCTACAATTCTCCCAAGCAATATTTTGAGTATGAAAATCCTAAAAATAACTCAGTTTTGTTTTTTTCAGTCGGCGCTCTCAGGAATAATATTGATGACTGGAGTAAGTGTTTTAAATGCTAATAATTTTGTTCTCAGTGTATTTTCTAGTGGTTATTTAATTCAATTTCTCGACACGCCTTCTTCGGCCATTTTAAACAATAATTCGTCAGCTACAATGTATAAAACATTCAGAGTTCGCAAAGCGTGCAATTTGTAAACTATCAAACAGGCGCAGCTAAACATTGCTTTTGTAATCAACCCTTCTACTGTTTGATCTAATGCGTCCGGTAAAGAAAGATTGACTCTTGATTTAAGACAAATTAACCAGTTTATAGAAAAAAGAAAATTTAAATTCGAAGGCACACCTTAAGCTTTGCAGTAGGTTACAGGGTAAAAAATTGACTTAACCAGTGGTTATCACCATATAAGCAGTTACACCGACCATAAAAAATATTTAGGTTTTGCACGAAAAATTCAAAATACACTTAAGTACTTCGAATTTTCAGCTCTTCTGTTCGATTCATCTACAATGGCTCATGTTTTTTTTTCAAAGGTTTAACGACCTTTAGTAAAACACTGGCGTTCACAAGGTTTGATATACAGAAGGAAAGGGGAAATTCTAAAATCACAAATCCGACAATTCATAGCAACACGAATTGAGACAGTATGACAAAGACATAACAGACAAACAAAAATGAACAAAACGCCACAAAACTATTCTTATCAGATTTTATCCAATATTCTGAAAAATGATTTACAATCTGCTGCTTTTATGTTAATAAAAAAAAGTCTGGGAGCCGACACAGAGATTAATCTGGCTAGGATTTATTTTGGACCTACGTTATTGTATTTTAGAATTACCTTCTGAGAACATGGATTGTTTTAAAACAGATATTGATACGCTTTTATCCTGTCCCTTGACTCCTAGAAGGTTGTCTAAGATTACCGGAAAAAAATTCTTTTATCCCGAGTCTAGGCAATATTTGTTGAATCATGAACAGAGATATGTTAATGTTGATTGCTACCAGTAGGTTCTGGGACAAAACATTGACTTGACTTTAAATGCACAAAAGGAAATTATATTTCGGTCAAAGAATGCTCATTTTATACCCAGTAAAAACTATTCGAGCAGACCTTTTTAACGGACAAAATAGTTTACATAGATGCCAGCAATCACGCCTGTGCCGGTTATGTCGTTGAAACCGCACACACGGTAGTTCATAAAATGTGGTCCAATGATGAAATTCCGAAGAGTTTTACAAATATAGAGTTGAAAGCTGTTTTTATTACTCTATCGTTTTAAAAATAGGTTAGTGAAAGTGTACACTGACAATCAGAATGTAGTAAGAATTATCGATGCCATACAGCCCATTAAATTGATTGCAATTGGAGTTAACATATGTGTTATGGTCTCATGTTCATTTACTCCATATCCTTTCGTAAAATAGGTAGTATGAAATCAGAGTTGCAAGATTTAGCGATTGATATTTTTAATATTTGCTTATCTTATAGCATTTCGTTAAAGGTGGAATGGGAACCCAGGAACGACAACCAAATAGCAGACATGTATAGCATAATTCTCGATTTAGATGACTGGTTTGTTTCAGATTTGTATTGTCAGCACCGTAACAAAGTTTGTAGTCCTTATACTCACGATTTATTCGCCGATTGTAATAACAAAAAGTTACAATACCTGTTTTCCGCTTTTTGTTGCCCTGGTACTAATGGAGTAGACACATTTGCTCACGACTGGTCTTCGTTTAACTGTTGGATTGCTCCACCGATTAAGCTAGTTAGCAGAGCTATTTTACATATTTCCGCATGCAAAAGTCATGGGAATAAAGTTATGCCCAAATGGCCTTCTTCTACTTTCTGGCCTCTTTTTGGAGTTTAAGTCGACTAAACTTTAATGTTGTTGTAAAAGATAGTATAGAGTATGTAAAATCAAGCGGTTTATTTCAAAAGGGGTCCGACATTTATAGAATATTTTCTTCAGACATTGAATGTACTTGTGTTAAGGCTTGATTTTAGAGAAACCTAGATGTTTAGCTTTTATCAACTTAACAAATAAAATTTATATTTATTACTTGTATTTTCTTAAGGTACACGTTTTTGCTTTAAACCTGTTATTAGTAAAGCTGATTGATCTTTCATGTGCATTATTTTTGTACCCGTGATGGGTAAGATTTTGTTTTACAACCTGTGATAGGTATTACTTTTTAACCCGTGATGGGCATTACTTACGAACCCGTGATGGGTATGCTTTTTGTTCTACAACCCGTGATGGGGAAAAAAATAAAACAAAATAAAAATAAATAAAATAGTTTTAAAATATCCAGTTTTTATTAATTTTATCGACTTGTAAGTTCATTTCATTTCCGTTTTTTACTTTTTTTTTGTTTTTGCAGATCAAATCTAATTTTTTATTTTGGAAATATTTGAAATCTTTTACATCCTCCCTTCACGTCAGTTAGCAGAAAAAATACCAAAATTGTTCAGTCTAGAAAGATTAAAAACACTTAAAAAACTTACAATCTCGCATTCAAAATGTTCTAATCATACATTATGCGTCCTTCCAATTTCTGTATCTACCATAGCAATCTATTTGTCGTATCTAATACAAAAAGAATTATCCTCTGCAGTTTTACAAGACACGTTTTATGCTATCAAGTTGGAACATGACTTAAATATGTAAAACTCGATTTTCTGCGATAAGTTTTTGCATTTGATCTTAGGCAAAGCCTGTTAATAAGAAGGAGCCACTTACTGTTGAAATCTTGCACAAAGTGATAAAGAACTTTCGAGATTTAAGCAGTCTCCCTAATTTAAGAATTTGTTGCATGTTCTTACTTGGTTATGCTGGTTTTCTAACATTCAATAATTTTGACAAAACATGTTTCGGTCTGCATAGGCTGAGAAGCGGGGGTGTTTCTCAGGCAGCCCAAAACAATATTCCAGAGAGGCTACTGGAAGCTCACGGTCGCTGGAAATCTGATTTGTCCATGGATGGTTATATTAAATAGAACATGAGAAACAGGTCATCTGTTACTCAAAATTCCTTCAATTATTGGTTTCCCCATTTCCTTTGTTTTGTCGAACCGTTTTGGTGTGTTTCTCCATCCTTTATGAGCTTTGAGTTTTCATTTTGCAAAAAAAAGAAAAAAAATATATAGTTCAAATATTCTATGGTTCTTTGGTTTGAGATTATTAATTACGGAATAATTTGATTAATTCGGCTTATTAGCTACATGTGTATATATGTATTTTTTTTTCGCCAATTTCGTTTCATCGAGAAAACACACATCGAACTTGTTCGACAACTTTGTTTTTGCTAATTTACGCAGTTGTTATTCTTTATGGTTTATGATCAAGCTTTAATTTTGTATATTTAATTTCTTTTGTAGATTTTTGTATGCTAATGAGCACTGCACAGATCTATATAGTACAGAGGCACTGTTAAGATAAATTTTCGAATGTTCTGTTAAAAATTAAATAAACCGTTTGGTGTGGTTCTCCATCCTACATGAGCTTTGAGTTTTCAATTTGCATAAAAGAGAAATAATTTATGTTTGGGCGAACAGAGTGAGGGAGAACATAAATTAATTTATAAAGCATCTAGTTTCTACCATCTTTTGCGCTGACCTATCAGCCCTCTCTGGTGTTTGAAAGTTCTTCAAAGTACTACAAGACTAAGTCAGTTTTATTCACTGTGATGTACCATTACAAACCTGTATCAGAGGCACAATATGTACACCTTTTCACTCCAGCAGGAAGCAGTGTCAATGTATCACCAAAGCCAGCCAGAACATATATCATATACAGATATAGCTGCGGAACCGTAGCTCTTATTGTCCTTGTGCTGATTTTTTGATAGTTGCGGACCATAGAGCTACGGATTTCCCCCTATATAAAACTTGCGACTCTTGCGACACGAATTTTGTCGCACGTTTCTGGGAGTTATTTGACAACCGGACGCCAAGTACGTGTATCGAAATGTGTTCATTTCGTTTCCTTCAATATTTTTCTAATACTTACAACATCTAATTATGCAAGGTGAGTCATTATTTTCTATTTATAAAGGAAATTGTCCAACTATAAACGTAATCCCGCCTACTTTAGTGGCCATTTTGAACATCGCAGTCACGTGACATTTCGAGCGGCGGCAATAAAATCCAGATCATGTCCGGAACGGATATTTCAAAATTCATTAGGAATATTTCTTAAATGCAGATGAATTAATTATTTGCATTCAAAAAGCTTTGCAAAAGTGAGAAATGTTGCCATTCAAATCAGAGATGGGCAAAATATTTACTTCAGGATATCCTTTCCGGATACGATTTTCATTTAGTCCCGCCTCCCGAAAAGTCTCGTTCCCAGTGAGATTGATGTCAGTAAGATGGCCGAAGGCGGTTTTACCCCCAACGATGACGTTTGTTATGATAATGAGCAGGAAATGAATATTTATTGGTAAATAAACATGGAAGGTTGCGTATAAATATTTAAAGAAACGAAAAACATAAATGAGACTGACCCGCTTGGCGTCCGGTTGTCAGACAACTCCCAAAAACGTGCGACAAAATTCGTGTCGCAAAACCGCAAGTTTTATAAAGGGGAAATCCGTAGCTCTATGGTCCGCCAAATCAGAAAAATATCAAAGGACCTATAGAGCTACGGTTCCGCAGCTAATACAGATACTGAGTGGTAAAAAAATCGCAACACTTAATTGTCCAAGATTAACCCAAAATTAACATTTTCCCATCTATTTTTTTTTGACCGGTTTCAATCAATCAATGAGGGCTAGGGATTTAAAACATCACTTGGAATGTCTCTTAAAATGCCTTGTTTTGACATTTGCAGATATAACTTTCACTTTGATCTTTCTGAAAGACGATGAATCGGTTTGGCATTTTGTCATCGTCATCTAGGATGTTCCAGGCACAATTCTGCATTTCTAAATCTTTTGATGTTTGGCAATGAAAAATCTTAAAATTCGGTAGTTTAAACCCAGAAATGTAAAATAATCCATTGTTTTTACAATTGTAATTCTAACAACATCTTGAGAAATTTGGAACTCGGAATGTGACGAACGAGGCACTTTTTATTTATTTATTTTTGTTCGTGTGATAGCAAAGTTCAGACAATTTGGGAGTTTTGATTTTGATCACTTTATTTTCAAAAGTTCATACTGTGACAAAATTTCAAGAGCGGACTGAAAATTGGAGGCAAAATTTAAGCCGACACGTCGCTTAATAATTAAGCAAAAAACATTCCCATTACTTTACATAGAAAATTTTGCATGAATATCAGGTGTTGCGTTTTCATTGGCACGCAGTATATATGAAGACTATTAACAAAGATGATGAGACTGGTTTACCGGGCATCTTTATGCTAAGAACGGTGGAGGTTGCAGGCAAAATGCAATTGCAACTAATTGAATTGATAAGCTGTTAATATGTATTATTTTTGTTCTTTAATAATTTAGCATTAAATATTACTTGCTACATTTGTAATTCAGTCTCTACATACATTGTGTAGTTTAATCCTCATGCTATCAAAATATCTGAACTAGATAAATAATATGACTGTTTAAGTTATTAAATTATTTATTTTTCTAATTTATAGACTGATTTACATAATCAGATACAATAATGTCTGCTTGTTTATCTCGCTGTAGGGGATTTACAGTAGTATATACTCTGTCTGTAGCCCAATCCTTTTGATTTAGCAATAAAATATTTGAAATTGAAAATTGGAACATGCCACAGTGAACCATTCTGTTAACGTTATTATCCCAGAGACCATCAAGCCAGACACAGAAGTTCAAGAGGATGAAGGATGTGGATGCCGATTTCCCTGATTCAAAGTTAGATGAAAGAATGTCACGAGTTTGTTGAGGACCAGACAAGATAGACAGCTTTTGAAAACCTTTGTACACATATCACATACCAGCATACGTCAATAAAAATGTGAAATACAAAAAATGAAATACATTGTATATTGCGACAAACAGCCAACATATACAAAAAAATCTAAATTGTATGTGACAAAGTATTTACTTCTGGTTAAGAAAAATAACTGCAGTCCAATATTTTACAATGTATGGCTTAGATAAATTGATTTGTATCTTTACATTATTCAACAAATAAAAACAGTGCCACATCAAGAAGTTTTATTTTTTTTTTTTTAATGAATAACTTCATATTTACAAAAACATAAATAAACAATACAATGACATAATACATGTACAAACAAGACAATCACAAATACAAGAAATAGGATATGATAAGAAAGACATATTTTTAAA
>MJUU01002845.1:97210-116414 GCA_002080025.1 Modiolus philippinarum | reverse complement strand
GTAAACTTTGTTTAAAGGATGAAATTTTGTACAGAAAGTGCAACATTCGGAATGACGTTGTATATCAATTAGTACTGCCCCAGGTATATAAGGAAGTAGTTTTGACAGGTCTCCACGATGATGTTGGTCATCAGGGTAGAGACCGAACGTTATCTTTGGTAAAATCTAGGTATTTTTGGCCAGGTGTTGATAAGGACGTAGAGCAAAAGGTTTCTGGCTGTACAAATTGTATTTTGAGAAAGAGGAAGAGTGGCAAATTAGCAGAGTTGGTAAATATCCAGTCTTCACAACCTTTAGAGATTATTTGTATCGACTTTCTTACTGTTGAATTGTCAAAAGGGGGGTACGAGAATATTTTGGTCGTGACCGACCATTTTACTAGATACGCTCAGGCGTTCCCCACAAAAAATCAGTCAGCTAAGACCACAGCTAAATGTCTTTGGGAGAAGTTCATACAACACTATTCTTTTCCAGCAAGAATTCATAGTGACCAGGGTCGAAATTTTGAGTCAAAGGTCATACATGAATTATGCAAATTGGCCGGAATAAAAAAATCTAGAACTACTCCATATCATCCCCAGGGAAACGGTCAATGCGAAAGGTTCAATCAAACACTTTTGAATATGTTGGGTACATTAGATGATGAAAAGAAATTAGATTGGAAACAATACGTTGCACCCCTTGTTCACGCGTATAATGCAACCTGTCACGAAACTACTGGTTATACTCCGCATTAATTGATGTTTGGTTGGCATCCTCGTCTGGCAATTGATGCGTTTTTAGGTTTTCAATCCGATCATTCAAATGAAGATAAGAAAAAGTCTTACGTGTCTAATTTGAAGAAAAGAATACAATTTGCTTATAGAACCGCGGCAAAAACTGCCGAGAAAGCCAGTAGACGTCATAAGGCGTCATAAATATATGGTCTTCTTGTCCCTGTCTTTGCGGGGTAGTCAGGTCATAATACGGAAAGCCTGACCGCGAACCATTGTAGCCAAACTGTGTGGAGAAACGCCACGCTCCATGCAGTATAAAGACCCCTTCTATATTTCTCTAAAGAGAGCAGACGCACTGGGTGTCGTATAGTAGGCTAAATTTCCTGCCCCTACCCATTTCTCCCCCTTTCCAGTGGCAATCAAAAGTCGTTGCCCCGGTTGTCCCTTCCACCTTTATTTCTTTCTTCTTTTACTTACAATTTGTTTTGAATTGATTAACTTGTTCTCGTCCTGATATAGCTGAAATATTGCTCATTGGACGTTAAACTCTAACTAATCAATCAATCAATCTGAAAATCATGAGAAAAAAATCTTTGAATACCACCTTTAAGGAACAGAAACATTTTCCTAATTATCCCAAAAAGGGTGAAAATCCCAAAATCTCCTACAGGGACGGCTTAATAAATAGTACAGCGGAAATTAAAGTGTTCCAAAAGGGAATTTGTCAACGAACAAAACTTCTCAGTGTAAAAATGAATTTTATGTATCACCTTTAAATTTTTATGTGAAAATGTGGAAATATTTTTTTTTATTTCACTGCTTCAATAATTTCATTTAAGTTATATTAGTAGTTTATTTTTAATTCTAATAAGACGGTTTTCAATGGTAGTTAGTGCTATCAGTTTTGACTGTTTCTTACTTCTTTGTCTGAATAAGGAATGAATGGTCTGTCTTTTTCTTTGTACTCATACGGTCTAAATATACTCGTATGGTCCAGCTCGTAGCAGACCGTACACGTATACTCATACGGTCCGACCGTACGCGTATGGTCGGACCATACGCGTACGGTCGGACCATATGAGTATACGCATACGGTCCGGACCGTACGCGTATGGTCTGGAACACCTATATCACGCAATTGGACAATTGCTAACAAAGACAATCCAATTAAACATGTTTCAAAATTTGAAAGCGCATAACCTCAAAACCACTAAAAATTAAAACCTGAGTTCTGTGATAAGCTATTTTGTTTTTCCCTCTTAAATCTGTGGAGCAAATGGAATTATTGTACATATGACTAGACCGTAAACGCAAAGGATTTTTGTTTTCTTTTTATTTCATTTTATTTTGTTTTATTGGTTTATTGATTTATTTTTTATTATTATTTTATTTTTCTATTTTTTATTTTTATTTTATTTTATTTTATTTTTATATTTTTTTTTTGTCTGGAGATTCATGGTAATTCATAAGAATGTTTCACACATTACGCTATTTTTTTCTAGTGCATTTGCCTTGTGAAACGTGGCATGTGATTATAATTTTCGGCCATTATACGTACAAAAATCACTTTAAATGGCTGTCATATTTGTAAAACATTTACACCTCTTGCATCGGTACATTTCATTTGCGCACTTTTGCATGTCATTTGCGCACATTTTTTTTTCATTCGCGCACATTTTTTATTTGCGCACTTTCGTTATTTCATTTTCGCACATTTTGTTACTTGAATTTGTGCACATTTCTGTGGTTTTTTTTTTGCGCAAGCTGGACATTAGTCCTTTGATCCCTGCTTACCATAGATTGTCTTTACAGAATAATTTCTCTCTGTCTCTTTCGTATCATAAAATCAAACTTCATTCCCTGTTCGCGTCTTACCCCTTACCCGTTACTGGCTGATTCCTTCTCTGTCTAAATCTTTGCATTCAATGGGCACATATACATGGTTTTCTTTTATAAATGAAGTATGTGTATCTAACAATATAGACTTAAATGAAATAACAAATACTGGTTATAAAAAAAGACAAATATAGTTTCACAAAGAAAATTAAACTAAATCTAAAAAGTAATTATGAGAAATTATTTTTTGACAAATTAAATACAGCAACTGAAAGCAACAAAATTTTCTTGTATAGTAGAATAAAAACAAATTACATTATTGAAGAATTTATTTTAAAAATGGAATATGAAAATAGAAAACAAATTGTGCAAAATTCGAATAATTATAGTATAACTAATTGACACTCGTGAATATCAATAAAAATGTCACGAGTGCCGAACAACGCAGAAGGATTAAACGAGTTGCGGAACTTTGTTCCGCAACGAGTTTAATCCACTGCGTTGATCGACACGAGTGACATTTTTATTGATATCCATGATGGACGATTAGTTATGCTTTTATTATATAGATTTTCTACTCAAAAACAGAGGTTTTAGATACGGATTATTTTTTTCATGTCAATACGCCAGTTATTTACTTGACGACGACATTGAAGAGATATTGTGACGTCACTTCATTAAGACGTCATCCAGTGACTAGAAATCCTTTATTTTCACCGATGACAATATGACATTTATTCAACTGAGAAAATTCGATAAATCACCGCTATCTATATAATAAGTGATCATTTTTTAGAAATTGAGAGAGGTAGGTATAAAAAAAAATCAAAAGAGAAAATAGAATTTAAAAATACTGTAATTTAAATGAAATTGAAAATGAAACTCATTATTTTTTCACATGTCCGAAATATGAAAGTGAACGTAAAGAATTAATGAAAAATATAAGTAAAATTTTCCCAGAATTTTACAAATTAAACAAAAATCTTCAACTCAAAAACTTGATTTCGTCTTTTCAATGCATGCAGTATGTTGCTCCATTTATAAAAAAAAGTCATTAATATTGAGGAAAGTGGACTCCCAGACTGCATAAGTCCATTGTATTTGTGTACTGTATTTTGTATTTGTATTTGTGCCATCAGCCCTCAGGGGCATAATTGTGCATTTGTGAATAAAGATTAATATATTACTGTCTTAGTTTCTCTTCCCCGTTGTCATCTGAAGTTGTAAAATAACGTCATTATTATATGGTATTTGTATCCTATTTATATGTGTATGGGCAAATGTAAAGGAAAAACTATACTCTGTGCTCAATTAAAGTTACTGAATCTTTCTAAATTTTAAACATTTAATTTTGTTAATTTTATTTTTTTTTCTTGGATTTTTTTTAAATGTTTAAACAAATTCTATCTTTTGGATACATGTTAAAAAAGTGCAGACCTAATAAATATGCGCAAATGAAAGAAAAATTGTGCGCAAGTGTACAAATCTAATGCCACCTAAATCTCAAAAAGTGCGCAAATGAAATGCAGCCTCTTGCATTAACGATGAAAATGAGGGAAGGTTAAGGCACGACGCAAGTTATCTCCCCTGTCAAAAGAAAAACGATATGCCCTTTTGTGGATATCTTCAGCGAAAACATGGCACGAGGGAATATATAAAGGAATAAAATGCAAGGAAAGGTCCAAATTTTTTATTCAAGATGAAGAGTCTTGTTGACAAATGGAACTATCGTTTTTTGCACATGAACAGGGTACATTAAATCTAAAACAGGGTAGACTTTATACATGCAAAACTCAAGTCTATTAATAATAACAAGGTTTCTTTTGTTGAGTAGTATATAAAACTTTGGAAGCCTTTTCAGGGGCTTTTGTTTACAATGAAGACAACAGTCACTTGGTACTACGTATTTATGAGTCTTGGCTGTTTTTCTTTAGTAGCTATGGCTACCTTAACCTTTAAGTGGCCGGTTTTGTTTATTTTATTGTTTAAGGCTATTCTTTGTTTTACTTGTTACCATGGTTATATGTTGTAAACAATTTGTGAATTGTATGTCATTGTATAATTGTTTATATTTTGCTTTAACCCGTTAGGGTTTATTTGTGCAAATAAAAATTTGATTTAATTTAATTTGTTGTTTTTTTTTGTCTGTCGTCTTTGCTTTACTGGCTTTAGGTTTACAACTGACTTTGCTTAACTGTCTTTTACTTAAATAAACTATGAAAGGATATGGAGTAAATGTACATGAGACAAAGTCTCTACAAATACATGGTAAAAACAAGCAAAGGAACAACACTTTTACTGTTGTTCTTCATCTTGAAGTTACTTTCATCTTGTCTGACTAGGCTACATCGCCTGTCTGGAACGGCGGACAATGGCCGGTTTTTTCTCCTTTCTCCAATCCTTTATCTCCTTTCTATCTTCACCTAGTTCATTTATTCAGCCCTTCTCTTATTTCTCCCAGTCTCCCTTTCATCACCTTTTCTTCTTTGCTTTATTTATTTATTTATTTATTTATCTATTTGTCTACGCCCACTCAACTTATAGTCATCTTCCTACAAACTTCTCAATTTTTTGGGTTTCGTCAGCTAAGCTTATCTCTAGAAGGTCACAATAGGAGATATGTCATGGTTGGGATAATAGCACTGTTCATTACTTTGCCGTGATGTCAGCATATGGAACGACAAACAAACAAATAAATTAATCATAAATGTGAGACATCGCAGCACATCTTCAGTAGCAAATTTATTCCAAACAGGAAAATGATTATAAAAATCAAATATGGTGGAGGGAGCCGCTGTAGTCCATAAACGTGGCTCATTATAGCTTTATGCAGACTCACGACGGAAAGAATTTATCTCATCTCCAGCCTTTCTTGTTATTACCTGTAAAATAGAAAAAGGTACGTATGTATGTTATGTATTGGTCAAAGCACTTATTTGATAAAATTCACTTCCGTTTTCCGGCTTGACCAGTAACTCGTTTTTAAAGTTCCATAAATTAACCTTTCGTTTGAGTACAAGGTAGGTCATATTATCATTTTAAATTGACAGGACTGAGCTTTCGTAACACCCATATGTATATGCAATCGGAAATATCCGAAGTTTTCCATTTTAGTTTGATTTGAATTAGTGGATAATCAGAATTGCTGATCGATTAAGCGCTATTGAGTCGAATATACATTTGCCGTTCAATCACTGACATTTGTTTCAATCTACCCTAAATAAATTCCGGCTTTAAACCCTTTGGATTATTGCTTTGACACAAATGTGCTTATTCACGTTCGATTTTAATCATTTAGCATATACTTATGCAGTGTAATAGCATTTTTTAAAAAACCAATATGATGTTTGCTGATTGAAGCAAATGACCAAGTGTCAGGCAAAATGAAATCAATTTTTTTTTGCATTTATGTGACTTTTAACTCGCACCATTTACTAACGCATACATATATATCCAAAACATGACGTACATGCCAACATACATAATGAAAATGATACGCGTATACAGTATTATACAATTATCACCTTAGATAGTGCGTGACCCAGCGGTTTCTCTCCCCGAGATAGTAAGGTCACGCGAGAGCTTGCTCGAGGATGACCTGAATTTAAAGAGGAGGCAAACCGTTGGGTCACATATTATTACTATCTAGGGTGGTAACTGTTATATCGAATTTTCGTGCTTACTGGATGACCTTCCATTGTGACCCAATATTAACCGGTTGATCCAACGAAAGGTCAAAGGTCATCTGATATGATTTCAACAAATAAAATTCTAGATAATTTATAATATAAATGTATATAACTACACCATAATGGTATATGGGCACCTATAAATTTTGATTTGACGTGAAGCTAAGACATGGTGCGAAACTATAGCAACCTAACAAGGACTTAGGAATAATATCAACCGGAAATAACGTGACTGGAAGTCAGGCACGTGACCGGAATCGGAAGTCATATTACTGAAACCATTACTAGTGCTATTTAAAGCCCTAATCAGCCAAATAATAAAAATGACGCCATACTTCAACACGTGCCCCCACAGGGATGTTATATAACCTTAAAACATAACACATGCACAACCGGAAGTGGGTGTATATTTTCTGTATATTCTGTATATTGACCGGAAATGATTTGATAGACATCACGTATAACATTGTTGAAAACTAAGGAGTATCTCCCTCATGCAAAGCTCTGTCCTTAGATGATTTTGCTTTACATTTAGATGATATTGGTTATTTGTTCTCTATCAGTTTTAAACATCTTTGAGTTTATGGTCTTCCTAACGTTTAGATTTTATCTCTACTGAAGAGACATAAGTTGTCGAAATGCGCATATGCAGAATTTAAATTCACGGTCACTTCGGTATTTAGTCATTGTAGCATTGCAGAAGTAGGCGTTTCCCTTTGGGGAACAACCGTTAGTTGAGGCGTCTTGTGATATTGACCGGGAATGATTGGATAGATCATCACGTATAACATTGTAACAGACCAGAAGTATACGTTCTCCTTTGGGGAACAACCATTAGTTGGGGCGTCTTCCATCACGTCCGCGTTCATGGTTTGAATGAACAGATAACTCCTTATTATTTTGAATTTATGTAAAGAACGCACTCCGCATTTATAAGGGCTTGTGGCCCTTAGTGTTTCACATATAATATCTTATACATAAGCTGCATAAAGTTTTTTAAATATATTTTTTTTAAATAAATAGCTTTTTCTTCTTTCAAACTTGTATATCCGTGTTTATATTTATGCTTCTTGTATTCTCTTGCAGGTATAGCATATTTCCTGGTTATGATTTACATATCGATACCCATCCGCAGTTTGGAAACCATTTTTCGTGTTCCTACAATGGAATGTATTCGTTTTCCCAGTTCCATAGAATTCCTCCACAGTAAAAGCTAACGTTAAAGATAAAACATATGTTTAGGGTCACAAGCCATTAAGGAGTTGTGTCCCCTTTCAAACGCACACGTGATAGAAGATACCCCAACTCACGGTTGTTCCCCAAAAGGAAACGCATGCTTCTGGTCTGTATTAATGTAACGCAAGATCTGTGATGTTCTATCAAATCATTTCCAGTCGATATGGCGGCCTACAGAAAATATACAACAATTTCCAGTTGCGCATGCAAAAGGCAATAAGGTTATACAACACCCTGTTTGGATCCATGTTGATGTATGACGTCATTTTTTATTAATATTGCTGATCCGGGCTTCCAATAGGACTTTTACTGGTTCTAGTTATATGACTTCCGGTACCGGTCACGTACCTTCCGACATCATTTCCGATTGATATTATCCCTGGGCCCTTGTTGGATTGCCATAGCAACGCATCACGTCGTAGCATCACTTCAAATCATAGTTTGTCGATGCTTATGTATACCGTCATACTCACGTGTATATTACAAAATATATGAGTCGATTAAAAACCGTCATACAGAAATGTCAAGGCGAGATTATAGAAAAAAACAGCAACTATTAAGGATGTAGTTAGGTGAAATTAAATAAATCTACAATTTTAAATTGATTGTCTAAATGGAAAGAGCACAACTTAGCTTGTCATCTTTTTGATTCCATTGTCCGTCCAATTTTAACCTTCAATAGTGAAGTTTGGTATATGGATATTTATCGAACTTATTACAATTAATAATTAAAATCCTGATTATTTTCACTACATAGACAGATCCATTATTGATGGAGTTCATACCAAATTTTGTAAATATACTCTTGGAGTAAAAAAAAGTGCAAGCAATTTAGCCACAAAAGCAGAACTTGGTAGATACCCAATAGATTGTTTTATTAAAACTCAGTCGCTTCTATATGAAGAGAGAATATTTAATACAAAAACAAATCCTATTCTTAAAGAGTGTTATAATGTATCAAAAATGATGGATTCAAATGGTATTTATTCGTGGTATACATATATAAATCATATTAGAGAGGAACTAATTGTGAAAATGATTGTTTCAAATCTAGTTCTAAAACCAATAAAAAGTATTTTAAAAAGGAGACTAGTAATTTCTTTAAAAAAAAATATGAAGAAAAAATTTTCAATTTAGATGAAAAAAGTAAACTACAACTATTCAAAGCAATTAAAAATGACTGTAACTTTGAAAATTACTTATATTGTTTAAACCCTGAAATAAGAAGGTTGATTTGTAAATTTAGAATAAGTGATCATGTATAACAAATTGAATCTGGAAGATATAAAACATTCCCAAAGAATAGCGTCTTTGTAACTTCTGTAACAAAATTGAAGATGAGGCACATTTTATATTAGAATGTACAACAAACCAAACTATAAGACCTCAGTTCTTGTCAAATTTTAATTTTGAAACTGATGAAACTTCAACCTCAAAACTCAAAAAAATTCTAAACCCAGATACAAAAGAACAAGTACAATTGCTAGGCTCCTTTTTAAAACAGTCAATTGCACTGAGGACAGGGGTTAGTTGATTATGTTTGTTTATGTATTTGTGTACTTTATTAGTTTTGTAGCCATTAGCCCATAACTGGTCATAAAGTTGCTAATAAATAAATTGAAATTGAATTGTAAAAAGACTAAAGCCAACTAAAAATATTGATAGGTTATGGGCCTGTTGTCCAGATATTTCACATTTTAAAAAATGTCGGGAAAGGATCTCTTGGACTTTTACCTTTGAATAGCATGGACACAATATTAATTTGTTTCACATGGAAGGATAATCTACAATCTAATAAAATCATGCTTTACTGACTTAAAATGAGCTTCTGAAGACTTTGATGACAAGAAAATTGGGTGTAATGAGGCAAAATATTTTACATAGTAATTCTGGATAAA
This sequence comes from Modiolus philippinarum, assembly GCA_002080025.1. Lineage (NCBI taxonomy): Eukaryota > Metazoa > Mollusca > Bivalvia > Mytilida > Modiolidae > Modiolus > Modiolus philippinarum. The sequence goes on along the minus strand of MJUU01002845.1, from coordinate 107,039 downwards.
ATCAGAGAAAGCTATCTATATAATAAATATCACTGTTTAACAACATTAAAAGCGGTTTGACGCGTCAGCGTTGTTGACAAACCTTTCATACCACGTGATATATTTAAGTTCTTCAGGTGGCCATTTTGACAAATTATGACTCTTCAACGGCCTTCAGTGCATATGAAAATAAAGTTTCATCCCTCTCCCCCTTTCGCAACTGTCCTTGAATTATTTTACACGAGTCGGTGCAAGGTGATTTAAATATTTCCATATTTTGTAAAATTTGAAAGCCGGCTCTGTACACACTGAAACATGGGTTTAATGTAAAACTTTATTGAAATATAATTCCCGTTTCTTCGATACAATGTGTTTATTGTAACACTCTGTTGAAACTAAATTCTCGTTTCTTTTTTAGAGCACAATGTCATTGAAGAAGTTGAACATTCTAGTTTGCGGAGGAGGGAACGGCGCCCATTGCTTTACATGTATTGCGTCATCACGCTCAAGCGTGACTGTAAAGGTGCTGACTGTTTATCAAGACGAGGCTGCAAGATGGTCAGATGCATTAAGTAAAGGAGACATGGAAGTGTCAATCTCTCAGAAAGATGGCCTCGATCAGATTATATCATCTAAGCCATCCATGGTGACAGACGACATGAAGACAGCAATGGAGAATGTGGATATTGTTTTCATAGTCGTTCCGTCTTATGTTCATAAGCTATTTTTGACACTTATTAAACCTTATATTAAACCTAACACATTAATAGTAGGACTTCCGGGTCATGCAGGATTTGAACTTCAGTGTAAACATATATTGAGTGAAAAGATACGTAATTGTACAATTGTAGGCTTTGAGTCACTCCCTTGGGCTTGTCGTATCATTGAATATGGGAAAATGGTTCAGCTGCTTGGTTTTAAGGATATGCTAGGAGCTTCTTTTCAGAAGGGCATTGATTGTAAGCTCGATTTCGACGCCATAGAAACAATCCAATATATTCTAGGTCATAAACCGGAAGTCAAAGTGGTCAACAATGTTCTCGCAGTAACGCTTATGGCTGGATCCATAATTCACCCGCCAATAATGTACGGCAAATGGAAGTATTGGGACGGAAACCCTATGAAAGAAAAACCGTTATTTTATCAAGGTCTGGATGACATTCAGGCAAAATTATCATCACAATTAAGTGACGAGATAGTAAAAACGGCTCGGAGAATACAAGAACTTCGGAACGATATGGATATGAATGACGTCATTCATATTTTTGACTGGTACAAGTCACATTATCGCGATGACATAGCAGACGACAGTAGCTTACTGATGTGCATGAAAACCAACAGTGCATACAACGGACTAGTGCACCCTATGATAGCGACGGAAAATGGGTTCGTTCCAGATTTCCAATACCGGTATACTTCGGAAGACATCCCATTTGGGCTTGTTGTCATGAAAGGCATAGCGGAGACTGTTGCAATAGAAACGCCAGTGATGGATGAGATCATAACGTGGGCACAAAGCAAATTGGGAAAGGAGTACGTTGTCAATGGGAAACTCGAAGGAAGAGATGTAGGCGAGCTGAGAGCTCCGCAATCGTTTGGACTCACAACCCTCGATCTTTTGGTGAATTTTCTTACTCGTGATGTGTGTTGACAGTCTCATACAAATCGTAAAAATCGTAAAATAATTCGATTTTGAAATAGAATTTACTAAACTGAAATGTTTTCTAAATGTACTTTTGAATAGGCGTAAAAATTAATTTGTGCGTTATATTTTAGCGTCGCTTCAGACGTTTTCCCTTTTTGTCGCCAAATCAAGTGACCATAGTATATATATGTGTGTGTTGATTGAAAGGGTACTGTTAATGACATTCCAGACTTAAGTTTATCTCGAAATCTTCGAGTTGTACGTAATTCTGAAATCCCAATTCAAGTTGTGCTTCTCTTCATTTTTTCTTCTAATTAGTGGTATTGAAATTAAATGACAAAACAATGCATGCGTCAACAAATTCTTTGAACCATATAAGCAAAAAAAATTGTTTCAAGATAATACAAGTAATATTTTCATTTTCAATTCAATTCATTCAGCAACTTTAATGGGCTAATGGCTACAAAATTAATGAAGTACACAAAAAAACATAAACAAACATATCCAACTAACCCCTGTCCTCAGTCACGTTTTAAAAAGGAGCCTAGCAATTGTACTTGTTCTTTTGTGTCTGGGTTTAGATTTTTTTAGTTTTGAAGTTGAAGTTTACTGAATGTTTCAGAATATTGACGTCTAAGATGTTCTGTATTGCTATGAAGAGATCACGATTCAAAAATTATACATCTTGTACAAAATATTGCATCTTTTATACTTTATGAGGTTACACGCACACCAGACACAATATGTAGTTGCCCAACACATATACAAATGATCCTTTTGTCAATATTTGTTTTTGGGATTCATTGGAATCAAGTAACTAGTAACTTTTTACATATGTTACTAAATATTTGTAGTAAATTTTTAATATAGTAATCAATCAACGGCAGTAGATTACAAAAGGATCAAAATGCGTTTTTATTTTGAAAGTCAAAGTCGAGAGACATTTCAGAAAAAAAATATTGATTGATTGATTATTTAGAGTTTAACGTCCAATGTGCAATATTTCAGCTATATCAGGTCGAGAACAATCAATTAAAAAACTGTAAGTAAAAGAAGAAAGAAATAAGGGTAGAAGGGACAACCGGGGCAACGACTTTTGATTGCCACTGGAAAAGGAGTGAAATGGGTAGGGGCTGGAAATTTAGCCTTCAATACGACACCCAATACGCCTGCTCTCTTTTAGAGAAATATAGAAGGGTCTTTATACTGAATGCATGGGGCGTGGTGTTTCTCCATACAGTTTGGCTACAATGGTTCGCAAAAAACATGAAACATTCACAAAAAATAAGAAAATAAAACTTATTACATTACAAGCTGAAGGACTGACATTGTTTGGTTCCAGTTGAACAACATTGTGAACGCCCATAAAAAGTGAGAATGACATCAGGTGCTCCAGAACAGAAAGCTCCGTAAATGCACTTGTCGCAGTGTCAGTACCTCCATCCAAAACTGATTAAAAAGCGTTAGTAATTTTAAACCACGATCTAACTGAAAATATCCATTTTAATTGAGGGTATGGAATGCGGGCATTGAATTTCTAAAGGATTGAAAATGACATAGGCAGGACATGGCATGTGTAATTTTATCCTTTACATTTACTCAAACTGGAATGAGTACTGGAATACAGAATTTCATTTTCCCAAAATATTAAAGTATTTCTTATAGAAATTCTTGTAATTTTTTGGGGTTCCTGGGCAACTTGCATAAAGTAAGAGCAGGTTTATTCCTTATGGCACCGTCCCCTGATACTTTCTGTTTCTGCTTTCTGCAAGTTTTCTGTATAAGATTGTAGAGATTTTAGTTAAAACTGTATTGCCTGCACTAAGTATAAGAAGGTATTTTCTCCTTACGGGGTATAGAAATAGGACCTAGTATCTCCGGCTTGCGGGGTATGACCCCTCCTAAACGGAGCTGACCTGGAGGAAACCCTGGGATATAGAAATAGGACCCAGTCCGTGATTTTGCGGGATAAATAAATACACAACCCATCTTTCGGATGGGATGTAAACTCAGGTCCACCTGTTGGAAGAATTGCCTCCTGCAACGTTAAATAACCCTTGTAGCAAGCTCTTTTTGAGTGGTCCGTAGGTGATCGGCTACAAGGCTTAATTCCCCCACCCTTTCGATTTTACCCTTCTTTACCAGTGGCAGTCAGAATTTTCCGTCCCATGACCCTTTCCATAACCCGAAGTGATTATTTATTAACAAACTTGTTCTCGTCTTGATATAGCTTAAATATTGCTCAGTAGACGTTAAACTTGTGACAATATTCAATCAATCAATCAATCTCCTTATGGCACCGGCGCCCCTTGATACTTTTTGCAGGCTAAACACTCTCTGACCTCCTGCGGTAGATGTGCATATACATATATGTGCTTTTATTTATTGTTTTTGTTACTATTAATTGTTATTTATTGTTTATACCGTTTTCTGTAATATTGGACTTGTACCAATCATAAATGTTTGATATATCATGGCCTGGGGCCCTGATTTGGTAATAAAAATAGTCTGAGTTTGATTCTATAACAATATTCAAAACAGAAGAAATATGCCAATGTTTATGATTTCGTCCAAAGGATCATTTGTTAGGCGGAACACAAATTGTTGACAAACAAATCCACGACTCAGTAGCTATTTTGGACAGTGTTTTTTTCTATTATGAAAAAATTCCTGTATAAACTCGTACAGTAACAACTCAACTGCAGAACACACACACTGGGGGAAGTATATTAATGCAAAGAAAAAGAAAGTTCACAATTGGCAATCTTAAATCATCAAGCATGTCTTACAGCTTTGATTTCAAAGGTCCACGTTCTTAAATTTAAACAAAGGAGATCTAGATACGAAGCAGAGGTAGGTACATCGGCAGTTCCTTGAATTTCCGAAGCTCGTTTATTCCCAATCTTCGACCTTATAAATCGAACAAAAGCTGTCTCAATGGAGTTTCCCTTCCCGAAATCCCGTCAATTTTTTCCAACTTTCCCGTTTCACTGACGGAAAGCTAGAGGCTCTCAAGAGCATTTAACTCAACTGGTCCAAGGCTAGCATAGACAATACAAATAACCTGAATGCATTAATTGTGTTATACGACCCAACGCGTCGGGGAAATGATTTGTGTATGCATATCCCTTGGGTCCTTTATTAAACGATGCTTCCTGTTGGCGACCATCTAGATCTAATGTGGACTTACTGGACACATGTTTCAAAGTCGGCCATCAAACAACCATTTTGACCAAGTTTGGTTCAAATAGGAAAAAGTAGTTTCAGAATAGAAGATTATTGAATATGTTTCCCTTATGGACCTTCGGTTTGGTTCTCACTTACTTCCCTGCTGGGGCCCATTTGCATATGATGCGGATTTGCCGAACACATTTTTCAATGACAGCTAATGAATAAACGGAATAATCCAGTCGTTATATTCCACTCACTACGATCGCTACATTAACACAGAAGGAGAGAATCGAATACGGAGAGGGCTTGAATTATTCGAGTTAGCCATTGAAGGGCAGTTGTGACCAGGTTTTGTTCTAATAAGCGAAGTAGTTTCAGAGGAAACAATCTTTGAATGTGTTTCCCCATGGGGTTCAATGTTTAACTAAGTTCCCTGCTGTTGGATTGCAGACTTGTCAGATATATTTTTAAAGAGGACCCCAGGACTATTATGACCAAGTTTGGTTCCAGTTGAACAAGTCGTTTCAGGTAAGGTCTTATGCGTACTGTATGATTGTTATATTTTGCGGGGTATTAATTTTCGCGCTATTCCAGTTTAACTCGATGTAGGGTTCGCGCTCTAGGCACAAAATACGTCTTTAATACTAGACTACATTTTATTAACTAAAGCATCATATCAACATTTGACATATAAAACATTGTATAAACCAGACATCCAATTATAGAGAGGAAACACATCTTTTAACAGATAACAATTTCATACGAGGTGTAACCAAAACATGTCAACAGTAATTTAATTGTCCATTGTTCTAAGTGCTGATATACTACACTCGATAAGTGATAAGAGCAAAAATTTATACCCGCGAAATTTTCACTGTAAAGCTGAAAGTATATGAACATAATCAATCGAACTAAAAAATCCGCGAATAAATCCAAGACTGAAAACCGCGAAAATTTCGCACCGTAAATATAAAGCACAATACAGTATTCCAATACGGTTCAATGTAAACCTATATTCTTTGACGTAGGCTTGCCGGGCATTTTTCAAAGGGGCCAAATAAGGACAGTTGTTACATAGTATACTTCTAGATTGCCCAGTAGTCTCAGAGGAGGAAATCTTGAATGTTTTTTCCATAGGATCTGACGTTCAACTATGTTCCCTTCTTGTGGCCATAAGGGATCTGACGGGGACTCCCCGGACATATCTTTTAAAGGGTACCAACTAAGGAAAGATGTGAATCCAACCGGCCAGATGGTCTCAGAAGAGATCTTTGAATGTTGAATTCCATGGTATCGAATCACCGGACCCATCCCCCCACTGTAAAACTAAAATGTGTTTTTGTTGTTGTTGTTTGGTTTTGTTTGTTTGGTTTTTTTTTCTTTTTTTTTTCTTGTTTTTTTTGTTTTTTTTTTTTTGTTTGTTTGTTTTTTTTTTGTTTTTTTTGTTATTTTTGTATTTTGCTTTGTTTTAGTTGTTTTCACAATCACTTGTACACATTCCAGAGACCTTATTATCATAAAATATGATATAGCGCTAGGGAGTATTTGTCCTCGAGACCCTCAATTTCGTCAGTTTAACTGTACTTCCCAAACATGCCAAATTGACCGTGATCAGCCTTGAACATTTAACCTTTCACGCCTCAAGAAGCATGTAACAAAAATTGGACATTCATTACATAGCCCGGTAAGATCTCTGTTAGTTTCTAATGCACCATAAGTGCAAATATACAAATTACATGACTTATGATAAGGTATAAAAATAGATAAAATATAGTTTACTTGCTTATCTTGCAGTTAAAGATGATGATAGCTTATCATTTTTGTAGACCACCTAGATATTGACACTGCGAAATCGCTATAGATTAATGTTTCTAATACTTTTATATAAGAAAAAACCTGATTAATTTAGATAAATTCAAAATAAAATTCTTCCTATTTTACATCGGACATCCCCCACCCCTTTCTTTTGGTAAAATTATATAGGTAAAAAAACTATACTTGACCTTGAGTGACCAGCTGGGACAAATATGTACACGTACACCTATTGATATATTTAATAACTTAGGTGAATGTTATCTGAAATCTATATTCTGTTATTAAACATGTTTAATGACTTTGATCTGTTGGCATGTGGATCATGGTATGTTTATATCGCCATATGTCACTATATCTCTCAATTAATCGTTTATTTGCAACTGACATTCATTTATTGACACAAAATTATAGTGCTAAAATAAAGTGTAATTTTGTATTTTTTTTCTTGACTGTTTTTTTAAAGAAAATTTTGAAAGAGTAAAAAAATATGATGATTAACTGCTGGCTCAAGTGCTGCATCTCTGGATAGGCAAAATGCTAGCATGATCAAAGAGTTATGCGAGAAATATTTCGTGCCCGATTTTGCGATTTGAATTTTGAAATAAATGTCTGTCTTGCTTAAATTGTATATTTCAACAGTCAGTATATACAATGTAACAAAAAATATATTCAATATCAACTGATCCGACATATATAACTCTATAATATTGTATCTCACTATGGTTTAAAGTAGGTTAATCCGGTATTTAAGAATATACTTGAAGCATATATTCTTCAAATTTGTATATAATGTGAAATTTCAACAGAATACTTTAATGCCGAGATAATTGAATATCATTAAAATGAAGTTTACACCAACGTATCATAGAATCTGTACAGTGCGCAGGTAGCTCTCTGTTTCGTTTATTCTTATAGACTTTAGATGGTTATCTAAAGCAGTTCTAAAGATTATTTCACGCATGAGTGACTTGAACTTCTCAGTGTTCAGTCGCTGTTATATATCAACGTATGGATTTTGTTACTTAAGTATAATAAACAGAAGGAATTTTACAAAATAAACATCAAATCTTCAATTTGAATAAAATGTTTATTTAAAAAGTCAAACATCTGCATTTTGTTGTTGTTCTGATTCGTGCAAATATGATTTAGAAGTACTTTTTTATCAGTATAATAAAAATTTATAAAATTAAATTTTAAGGGGCGGATAATCCTGTTATTGTTTTTCTCTATGATATGTTGATTTGATCGGCATGCGCATATGCAGAAACTAAATTAACAGAATCTTTAGGTTTGTTATTTATATTTTAATATCATTTTGGGATGTGCAAAAGAAATGGAGCTCTTCATAAAACAAGACGAAAAAGGTCAAATAGGTTTGTCTAGGTTCAAAAAGTTGTTTCTGACTAAATCATTTTTTATAAAGTCATGAATTTCAGATAATGAAAACGTTCCAAATTTGGTTATACAGTTTGCAATTAAAGTGCGTAAATTGCGGTTCAACCCATTAAAATTTTGATAAGCAATGTTAAGATCAGGTCCTTCCCACGGGGTCCTTTTAGGGCACTTCTAAGGGACGACCTTTTGATTTTCGGGGGGGGGGGGGGGCTTGGGCAATTTTGTAAATGAATAATTTAATCTTTGTGCCAGTGTAAATAAATATTCTAATTCTTGTCGTCCCCTTAGTTTCTCCTTGTCTCAACCAAATAAATTAAAATTCTATGCCTCAGCCCTACCGTGTCGACCCCGGGGTGTCGACCAGGCTTCCGTAATAGTGAAATATAAAACCCAATATGGACATCTGTATTTAAGCAGCTGGCCTAAATTTTGAGGTCACGTGATCTATTGTTATTACTTAACACGTCCGTCCGTCCGTCGGCGTACAAAAAATCGTTCTCTCTAATTTTAACCAAACTTGGTCATAATCTCTACCAGGGCATCTAGATTCAGAATCAAGTTACAACATGGCTACCGTTACTAAAAATAGAGCATTTGGTTAATTGCCACTTATGGCAAATAACTCAAAACCCGTTACATGACGAGCCGATATCAAAATTCTGACTTGTTAAAAACGACCATCATTACAAGATCTAACCGCCCGCCAACTGCAATTTTGAAGAAAATCCGAAAACCCGTCTTGGAGTTAAGCTCCTTTTCCAGCGTAATATTTTCAAAATTTTATTTTATTTATTTATTTATTACTTTTTTGTATTTCTTATAAAAACAGTCATTAGCAGAGAGAGGTAAACTTTTTAGTTATTGGCCTTTATTGGTCAAATTTTTGTACGTTTATCCATTTTGTCTTATATTTCAAAAACGATTTGAGATAGAGGTCAAGATTTAATGCAAAAATGTTCAGTTTGTCAAGGACTACATTTTGTCTTCATGATGGCAGTTGCCGACCACATTCAAGATGGCTATACCAGTGGGGAACTTAATTCAACATTGGACCCTAAGGGAAAACAACATTCAAAGATTTCCTATGAGACTACCTAGCCAATCGGAATCATACTTGATCACAACTGTCTAAAGTTGGTCCCTTTAAAAGTGTGTCGGGCAAGTCCACATCAGATCCAAGATGGGAGAACACATTCAGAGAGCTTCGCCTGTTAGACTATCCGATCAGTTGGAATCATACTTGGTCACAATTGTCCTTAGTATCCCCTATGAAAAATTCAATTCAAAGTTTATTGTCATTAAAAATGTTCAAGGCAAGTCCCCATCACATTCAAGATTGCCGCCAGCGGGGAACATAGTTTAACATTCGACCCTATGGGAAAACACGTTCAAAGATCTTCTCTAATTGAAACTATACTAAGTCGCAACTGTCCTAAGTTGCCCCCCTTCGAAAATTATGCCCTTTGATTCCGCATCAGACCTAGGATTGAACAGGATTGCCGCTAACGTAGAACATAGTTTAACATTGGACCACCCAGGATTGAACAGGATTGCCGCTAACGTAGAACATAGTTTAACATTGGAACCTATGGGAAAACACATTCAAGGATCTTCTTCTCTAAGACTACCTGGCCAATCGGAATCATGAACTATATATATATAGAAAACAAACAATAGACGAAAGTGAACAGTACACAATTAATTCAGTTGGTATTTCGACAACTATCCATGTCTTTATCAAAACACAATCAAAACAAAAATAATATATATATGGTTCCTACCATAGACCGATATATATATATATATATATATATATATATATAA